>OY740819.1:24424892-24539551 GCA_963514005.1 Raja brachyura
TACTTTTAAATGTTAAAATCGATCCTGCTTCCACCACTTCTGCTGGAAGCTCATTCCACACAGCCACCACTCTCTGAGTAAAGAAGTTCCCCCTCATGTTACCCCTAAACTTCTGTCCCTTAATTCTCATGTCATGCCCTCTTGTTTGAATCTTCCCTACCCTCAATGGGAAAAGCTTATCCACGTCAACTCTGTCTATCCCTTTCACCATTTTGAAGACCTCAATCAAGTCCCCCCTTAACCTTCTGCGCTCCAAAGAATAAAGACCTAACTTGTTCAACCTTTCTCTGTAACTTAGTTGCTGGAACCCAGGCAACATTCTAGTAAATCTCCTCTGTACTCTCTCTATTTTGTTGACATCCTTCCTATAATTAGGCGACCAAAATTGTACACCATACTCCAGAATTGGTCTCACCAATGCCTTGTACAATTTTAATATTACTTCCCTACTCCTATATTCAATGCTCTGATTTATAAAGGCCAGCACACCAAAAGCTTTCTTTACCACCCTATCTACATGTGATTCCATCTTCAGGGAACTATGCACAGTTATTCCTAGATCCCTCTGTTCCACAGCATTCCTCAATTCCCTACCATTTACCATGCACGTCCTATTTTGATTTGTCCTGCCAAGATGTAGCACCTCACACTTATCAGCATTAAACTCCATCTGCCATCTTTCAGCCCACTCTTCCAAATGGCCCAAATCTCTCTGTAGACTTTGAAAATCTACTTCATTATCCACAACACCACCTATCTTAGTATCATCTGCATACTTATTTATCCAATTTTCCACCCCATCATCCAGATCATTGATGTACATGACAAACAACAGTGGACCCAACACAGATCCCTGAGGCACCCCACTGGTCACCGGCTTCCAACCTGACTAACAGCCATCCACCATTACTCTCTGGCATCCCCCATTCAGCCACTGTTGAATCCATCTTGCTACTCCGCCATTAACACCCAAAGATTGAACCTTCTAAACCAACCTTCCATGGGGAACCTTGTCAAAGGCCTTACTGAAATCCATATAGACAACATCCACTGCTTTACCCTCATCAATTTCCCTAGTAACCTCTTCAAAAAATTCAAGATATGGAGTCTCTGATGTCAGAACTTTATTTTTGGAGGTAGACAAAATTACTGGAGAAACTCAGCGGGTGCGGCAGCATCTATGGAGCGAAGGAAATAGGCAACGTTTCGGGCCGAACCCCTTCTTCAGACTTAAAACAGTAATATTGGAGGAGTGCACAACTCTAACCTCAATTATGAACTTCTTTGGTTGGCACTAAGGACTTTGTTTTTTTTTCCACAAGTATAGTGTTTTTAATTTATTGAAGTTTTGTAGATTCTATATTTATCTGTGTGTGTAATGATTACAGGTCTGTTATGCTGCTGCAAGTAAGAATTTCATTGTCCCTTGACAGTTAAACACTCGACACTAGACCGAGTTTAAGATGTCTGGGGTTGAATCAAAATCTTGTTTTGGAGAAAGTTTCTCCAGCTGCAGATTGCTGCCGTCGCCACCAGGAGGAGCAGCAGCCGCAAGGATTTTACTTTAATTTAATTTATTATTGTCAAATGTACAGTGAAAAAGTTTTTTGTTGTGTGTTATCCAGTCAGCGAAAAATCTATACATGATACAAGCACGCCGTCCAATGTGCACAGATACAGGATAAAGGGAATAACGTTTAGTGCAAGACAAAGTCCAACAAAGTCCAATTAAAGGTCTCCAATGATGTAGATGGGAGGTCAGGACCACTCTCCAGTTGGCGAGAGGACGGTTCAGTTGCCGTATAACAGTTGGGAAGAAACTGTCCCTGAATCTGGAGGTCTGTGTTTTCATATTTCTTTACCTCTTGCCCGATGGGAGAGGGGAGAAGAGGGAGTGACCGGGATGAGGTGGTCCTTGATGGTGCTGCTGGACTTGCCGAGGCAGCATGAGGTGTAGATGGAGTCAATGAAGGGAGGTTGGTTTTTGTGATGGTCTGGGCTACATGGGAGGTTGAGGGAAGACTTGATAGAAGTGTATACAATCATGAGAAACTTAGATAGTGTAGTCAGAACCTTTTTCCCATTATTGAAATGTGAAAGACTAGAGGGCATAGCTTCAAGGTGAGTGGGGGAAAGTTTAAAGAAGAAATGCAGGGCACATTTTGTTTACACTGGGTGTTGTGGGTGACTGGAACGTGCTGTCACGGGTGGGGATGGAGGCAGATATGATCGTGGCTTTTAGATTTGCCCATGGAATGGAGGAATATGGATGATATGCAGGACGACGAGATTCGTTAATCTTGGCGTCGTGTTCAGCACAGACATTGTGGGCCAAAGAGCCTGTTGCGGTAGCGTACTGTTCTACGTTCGCTGTCGTTCGAAACTCCTGATAGTTGAGCATCCGGCTCAGCTCTTCTGGTGTCTGTGAGGCCGATAAACATCTGCTTCACAGTCTGCTGAGTATCAATCTAAAGTGAATTAGAAGTGTGATTGTGTGTTAATAAAAGGAATATCTAATTTATGGTTATTAATTTCAGGTATGTTGATTATTATATTATATCATTATATGTGTGTTATTGGCTCTATAGGCCCCTTTCATCTGCAGATAGTAAGATTTTAACTGTTCTGTTACTGCTACATATGCAAATTAAATACTCTTCGCTGTAGTAGACACAAGGAACTGCAAGTGCTGGCTTACAAAAAAAAATGCTGGAGAAATTCAATGGGTCAGGCAGTATCTCTGAAGAACTTGGCTGGGAAACATTTAAAGGGATATGGACCAGACGTGGACAAAGGAGACTAGCCTAGATGAGGCGTTTTATTCAGCATGGACTAGTTGGGCTGAAGGGCTTGTTTCCGTGCTGTATGAATCTATGACTAGTCTGGAAAAGTTGGCGTGGTATCCACTTTAGCTTCCTCTGGCAGCGTGTTCCAGATACAAACTACCCTCTGAGTGAAATAAATTACCCTTGAGGTCCTTTTTAAAATTCTGGGGAACAGATCTTTTGGAAGCTGCCGTTGGTTCTGCCTCACTGCCCCTTCAGGCAGTGTGTCCCAGAGTTCTGGGGGTTACACAAAAAGCTGGAGAAACTCAGCGGGTGCAGCAGCATCTAAGGAGCGAAGGAGATAGGCGACGTTTCGGGTCGAGACCCTTCTTCAGACTGGTCAGGGATCAGGGAAACGAGAGATATAAACAGTGATGTGGAGAGATAAGGAACAATGAGTGAAAGATATGCAAAAAAGTATTGGTGACAAAGGAAGCAGGCCATTGTAAGCTGTTTGTGGTGTGAAAATGAGAAGCTAGTGCGACTGGGGAGGGGGGGGGGGGAGATGGAGAAGGAATGTCAGGGCCAGAGGGCTGAGGGAGAGGTGGGGGGGGAGGCAGTCTGGGTTAACAGAATTGAGAAAATTCAATGTTTAAGCCCAGAGGATGCAGACTCCCCAAGCGGAATATGAGGTGCTGTTCCTCCAACTTGCGGTGTTGATCACTCTGGCCGTGGAGGAGGCCCAGGACCGAGAGGTCGGATACGCAGTGGGAGGGGGAGTTGAAGTGCTGAGCCACCGGGAGGTCGGGTTGGTTATTGCGGACCGAGCGGAGGTGTTCGGCGAAACGATCGCCCAGCCTCCGCTTGGTCTCACCGATGTAGATCAGCTGGCATCTGGAGCAACGGATGCAGTAGATGAGGTTGGAGGAGGTGCAGGTGAACCTCTGTCGGACTTGGAATGACTGCTTGGGTCCCTGAAAGGAGTGGATGGGGGAGGTGAAGGGACAAGTGTAGCATCTCTTGCGGTTGCAAGGGAAAGTGCCCGGGGAAGGAGTGGAGCGGGAGGGAAGGGAAGAATTGACGAGGGAGTTGCGGAGGGAGCGGTCTTTGCGGAAGGCAGACAGGGGGGGAGATGGGAAGATGTGGCGAGTGGAGGGGTCACGCTGGAGGTGGCGAAACTGGTGGAGGACTATGTGATGTATGTGTCGGCTGGTGGGTGAAAGGTGAGCACCAGGGGCTCTGCCCTTGTTGTGAGTGGGGGAATGGGGAGAGAGGGCAGTGTTGCGGGGTATGGAGGAGACCCTGGTGCGAGCCTCATCTATAGTGGGGGAGGGGAAACCCCGTTCTCTGAAGAACGAGGACATTTGCGATGACCTGGTGTGGAACACGTCATCCTGGGAGCAGATGCGGCGTAGACGGAGGAATTGGGAATAGGGGATGGAGTCCTTACAGGAAGCAGGGTGGGAGGAAGAGTAGTCCAGGTAGCTGTGGGAGTCAGTTGGTTTGTAGTGGATGTCAGTCAGGAGTGTATCACCTGCAATAGAGATGGTGAGGTCAAGGAATGGTAGGGAAATGTCGGAAATGGTCCAAGTATATTTGAGTGCCGGATGGAAGTTGGTGGTGAAATGGATGAAGTCAGTCAGTTGTGCGTGGGTGCAGGAGGTGACACCAAAGCAGTCGTCAATGTAACGGAGGTAAATGTCGGGGGTGGGGCCCTGGTACGCCGAGAACAAAGATTGTTCGACGTGCCCGACAAAGAGGCAGGCGTAGCTAGGGCCCATGCGTGTGCCCATAGCTACGCCTTGTGTTTGGAGGAAATGGGAGGAGTCAAAAGAAAAGTTGTTGAGGGTAAGGACCAACTCTGCTAGGCGGAGGAGGGTGTCAGTGGATGGGTATGGGTTGCTCCTCTGGTCGAGGAAGTACCGGAGGGCTTTGAGACCATCCTGGTGGGGGATGCAGGTGTATAGTGACTGGACGTCCATGGTGAAGATGAGAGGATGGGGGCCTGGACAACGGAATGTGCGGAGCCGACGGAGAGTGTCTGAGGTGTCTTGAACATAGGTGGGGAGGGATTTAACAAAGGGGGATAGGATGGAGTCAAGGTATGTGGAAATGTGTTCGGTGGGGCACGAACAGGCAGAGACAATGGGTCTGCCGGGGCAGTCGGGTTTGTGGATTTTGGGGAGAAGGTAAAATCGGGCTGTGCGGGACTGGGGAACGATGAGGTTGGAGGCTCGGGGGGGTAGGGAGCCGGAGTTGATGAAGCCGGTTATGGTGCTCGAGATGGTGGCCTGGTGCTCGTCAGTGGGGTCATGGTCCAGGGGTAAGTAGGAGGAGGTGTCCGAGAGTTGGCGCGTGGCCTCTGCTTTGTAGAGATCGACGCACCAGACTACCACAGCACCTCCCTTGTCGGCGGGTTTGATAACCCAGTCTGGGTTGTTGCGGAGTGAGTCGATGGCAATACGTTCGGAGGGGGAGAGATTGGAGTGAGACAGGGGAGTGGAGAAGTCGAGGCGGTTGATGTCCCGACGGCAGTTCTGAATAAAGAGTTCTAAAGCTGGAGGGCCACGAGGGGGGGTCCACGAGGAGGAGGTACGTGGGAGACAGGAAAAGGGAAGAGTTCTGTTGGATGATGACTCCACCAGTCATTGTTCACAACTCTCATCAGTCCTTCTGTCAGTCACCATTCTGGACAACGTAGATCTTCCCAGTTTTAGAATATGTTACCCTGAGAGGAAAAAGACCATCAATGTTAAGCAGCCTTTTAAATTTGCCTTGGGATTGTCCTGCCCATGCTCACCATGTCTGTCTCTGTGTCTCGTGTGATGTTAGGAGTTGAGGATAAAGGAGCAGAAGCAGGCACGGGAGAGGCAGCAGCAGCTGTTCCGCCTGCGATCCATCAAGGGGGAAGTGAGGCAACTGGAGCTGAGACGGGCAGAGACGAAAGCCGAGCGCACAGAGAAACGGAAAGTAGAAGCCAGCAAGCCTCGCCGCTTGAAGTGAGTGTTCCCGCGTTGCCTCTGGGTGTGTCTGTGCCTGCAGTGGAGTCTGATACAGCAAGTTGCCCCTGAAATCCCTCCATCTACATCTCTCCCCACTACTCTTAACCCTGTGCCGTCTAGTTTTAAGAATACTTAACCCTAGGAAAAAGACTGAGTGTTCACTTTATCCATGCCCCTTATGATCTTACACACCTCAATAAGGTAATCCCTCAGCCTCCTACGCATTGAAAAAAGCCCCAGCCTGTCCATCCTCTCCCTACAACTCAAGCCCAGGTAACATCCTGGTGGATTTTTTCTGCATCCTTCCAACAGTGACATCCTTCTTGTAGCTGGGTGAGCTCACAGTGCTCTAAGTGTGGTCCACCAACACCTTGTACAACTGCATCATGATGACCTAAACAGTACTCACTAAGTACTTACTTAGTACTCAATACCCTTCCCAATGAAGGCAAGTGTCAGAGTGGGCCTTAGGGCTGTGTTTCTGGGACTTGGTTCTGGTACTCAGGTGTCACCTTGAATCTGGGCTGTGTGACTCTCGGGGGTGAAAAGGTTACATGTAATGATGATAAATGTCCCCATGAACTTGATGAATTTAGGTTTTATTGTCACATCTGCCAAGGTACAGTGAAAAGCTTTGTTTTGCATTCTGTCCAATCAGATTGGATAATACCAAAGATCGATTCAATTAAGCCAAATTCAAGTTTAATAGTGAGATTAAACGAGAACTTACCAGTTCGAAGTTTGATCTTTATTTTATGAGGAGTTACGATGAGGGATTACGTGAAGAAGGCCCGCCTGGCGCTGGATCGGCATACTTCAAAGCAGCGGCATGAAAAACACAGAACCAATAGCCGAAGTAAAATAGTAAGGCTCAAAATAGACTAGAACTACCAGATGATCATTTACATTATGAGGGTTGGGAGTGGAGGGCACATAATCCCTCATCGTAACTCCTCATAAAATAAAGATCAAACTTCGAACTGGTAAGTTCTCGTTTAATCTCACTATTTTACTTTGGAGTCACGTGAGTGACTACGTGAAGATTTTAAAGCTCTGTGTTTTTTATGTCGTAAATTCATTTCATACGACTCTCTGTTTAGTCAAAACAGTAGTGAGTAAATAGTATTTTAGGACATTGTTACAATTTATGTAATAAGTCCTTTAATCATAAAAAGAACAACTTTTTAATAATAACCCCTCTATCTTAGGGGAAAATTACAAAATAAATTGATAAATGTTGTCAATGGTAACATAAATCGATAATATAAATCGATAATATAAAACAAAGCAAGCATTAAAGAGAACCCATTACTGTGTGTCCAAAACCTGGCACCGTGACAACAGGTTTATTCTAGAACTTTGAAATCTCTTCTCTAGACCACCCTGCGGCCTCTAAACTTTTATCGAGTGGCACGTCCTGTACCTTTGCCACGGACGTAGCTGCCGCCCTAGTGGAGTGAGATTTAAACACATCAGTATCTATTCTTGCTAGACACAAACCATCCAGAAATAGTTTGAACTGAACCTTTTGTATGTGGCTTTTGTGTGTTATTAATAACGCTTTCTCAGAACCTCTGAGATTTTGGTTACCTCAATGTATTGAGTTAAATGCTTAACCACACACAATGTTTCATCAATAGGATATGTTTTAAACATTACCTTCATTCCAGTTCTTCCTGGTCTACTTTGTTTGATCAAGTCATAAACATAAAACATAATGTTATCTGTAGTCACATGCATGCAATCCAACCGTTACAACTGCAAAGCTTGTACTCTTTTTGAGCTGATACCAATGCCATTAACATTACCACCTTGAATGTTAATTCTGCAAAGACATTGAATTAATTGAAGTCCATTGTTTAAACAAAGTGAGAACAATGCTAACATCCCAAATTCCTGTATATCTGGGCTTGGGATGATTTTATTGAAAATTCCTTTCATGAATCGGGATACTAATGGGTGAGACCCAACTGAATCCCGATCTGAAATTTGTCCTAAATAGGATGACAATGCACTACGAGCACAATTAATGGCACTATAACTCAAATGCTCATCAAAGTGTAACCCAGCAAGGAACTCTAATACATTTGAAATGTTTGCAGTATGATAAGATATCTTTGACTGTGTACAAACTTCCCATTTCCTTATATGCGACTTATATTGTTTTAGTGCTATTCCTCCAAGCTGCAACTATAACATCCATGGTCCTGTCCGACAGTTCAAACCCTTGCAATGGTCTGGTCAGAACCTGCAGATTAACAAATTCATATGATCATGCAATGGATGAATTTCTTTTGTTACTGGTTGTGTCAACAGATTGTCGCAACTGGGAATTGTCATACATGGTTCAATAATCATTTTAGCATCAATGGGAACCATGACTGCGTGGGCCAATCTGGCACCACCAAAATTTGCCTTCGGCAACGTCTTGCGCTATTTTCTTGAGACATTGTCCAATGAGACAGAATGGGGAAAAGCATAAAAGAACGAATTCCCCAGTGTAGCGAGAAAGCATCCACCGCTACTGCCCCTGGATTGTGTTCCCCAAGACACGTATTTGGGCAATTGGTGATTCAATCTAGATGCAAACAGATCAATGTCCGGTACTCCATACCGACTGACAATATTTTGAAATTTTGTGGATTAACATCCATTCTGTATTGTCTTTAAATATTCGTGATCTTTAGTCTGCCACAACATTGTCTCTCCCCGAGAGATAAATAGCTGAAAGCCAAATATTTTTTGCCATACACCATTGCCACAACTGGTTTACCAGATGATCACATGATATTGATCTGACACCACCCATGTGATTGATATATGCCACAGCTGTGGTATTATCTATTTGTACTTGGACATGCAACTCTTTTAATGAAGAGCCATAAGCTTTTAATCCATAAAATGCTTCCAGTAGCTCCAAATAATTAATACCATATGTTTGGAGCAATAAATCCTCTTGGACAGCCCATCTGCCTCCACAGCTGGTCTCATTATCCGTAGCCCCCCATCCGAGAGAACTTTCGTCATTTTGCAAAAACACTACTGGCTGATGAACTAAAAAGTTCTGAGCAGCTTATGGAACATTCTCAATCCACCAATGTAATTCTGATAAAGCTTCCTTAGGCAATTGCATTGGCCTATCAAATGGCTTGCTCGCTGAATAAACGCTTGAGTTTTTGCCCTTTGAAGATTTTGGTAATGTAGACGACCAAACTCTACTGTCTGGAAATGCTGCTGCCAATTTACCAATAACCTTGGCAACCTCTCGGATGGAGGGATAAGGTTTGTTAATCAGGTCTTGACACACATTTGTCAAATCCAACACTTATCCATTGGTAAAGTTACCAACATGGTAACTGAGTTAATCTCAAACCCCAGATATTCAATGGTTTGGGATTGCTGTAACTTAGATTTGTTGGATGGATCAGGAACCCAACTTCTCCAACAACTTGTAGTTGCTGAGACTAATTTTCCAGCTGGCTCCTGATTAGCATTGACAATTAAATGTCATCTAGATAAGCCATAACGATGTGCTTTTGTGCCTTTAGCAGTGCAAATGCTGGCTTAATCCTTTAGGCAAAGCTTTGTAGTACCACAGCTGTCCCATCCATAAACTTTAATTACCTGCGAAATTATGGTGAATTGGGACCGAAATATGCATCTCTTAATTTATTGTAGCCATATAACAACCTGTTGATACCTGCTGCATTGCAGTGTTGAATGTGTCCATTTTAAAAATGTTTATACTGGACAATGTATTTAATTGTGTGAGATCTAAAATGATTCTACAACCCCATCTTTCTTCGGTCTGGGGAAATATTTGATACAATTGTTGTGGATCCTTTCCTGTTTCTCAATAACTCCTTCCTCACACAAATTCTTAACCTCTTTGTCAATTTGAATTATTTCAAGACTGCAAACATGAAAGAATGATAAGGCTTATTGTGTCCCAATGGATCCATACCTCCTTATCATTAAACATTTGGAGTCTACCACCAATCTGAGGTTCATCCAAACATCCTTCTTTAATAGGATTAAGTTTTGTACCTCTCCAACTGTTTGACGAAATGACCTCCTTACCCAATAAATGGGTGTACATTCGTTATTTTTATTTAATATATGGTCCCTAGATAAGGGACGTATCAGATATTAAACTGATAAGAACAGATACCACACTTGATCTTAGCCAAAAAGCCGAGAAGCCATTTGCTGGCTGGAAATTCTTCCTTATCATACTCCTGCCTCGGCTCAAATCAAATCCCTTTTTCATATGACCAGCCTTCTGGCCAACTGAAGGGTTTCACAAGACCAACAGTTTTTGCCTCTTCATCCATTACTTTAATTTGTTTAAACAGATTTCCTCCGAACAAATAACCAGGAGCTTGAACATTGCTTGTCCTGTAAATCTTTGGATGTAAAAGAGGCCGAATGGCAATCTTCCATTTATATATTTTATCTCAAAATGAGTTTGCAGAATAAACCTAACATATTTTGTTTTATTCTGAACTTTAGTCATTCCACAACCTTCCAGCTTGTCTTAAAAGACAGTGATGCCAATTAGCTTGAGGATTCTTTTAATCGTAATTCCTGCGCCCGCATAATTGCTGACATTGGCGCCCAAAACCCGGATTTACCAGGTACCTTCTTAAAGGTGTTTGGAATGTTTCATGAATTAGCGTCATCCTTGCGCAACCTAATGTTTCTTATATTCTGTATCATTCCAATTTTAGTATATGTGCTGCCGAAGCGAGCACATGTTTAAATGCAAATCTGCTGTCTCAACCATAACAGCTTTCTTGAGGCAGGTGAGAGACCATATAATTAACATTGGCCGCCACGTTTCCTTCCATGGCCTCACCGCCTCCACCAGGTATAGTAACTTTGTGCCCTTCAGACACACCTGGATTTGTATTGTGGTGGGTACTTCTGACCACAAACACCACTTTCAGGGTCAGTCTCAAACAGCCCTGGTACTCCTGAAACTTGTTCAAGGAGACTTCCTCCAGCCCAATCCCCGGCACTGGAGTTTCAATTCCCATTTTTAACTGGCACCATATTCATAATATGGAACCCCCTCAGGGGCTGCCTGGGAATATTCTGGGTACTTAGACCCTTGGTTGATATTGTTTGGAGTAATTCCTCCATTAGATCCATACTTAGCCAATTTTAGGCTTACCTTACAGGATCTTTCAGAAACCTCAGGCCTTTCAAGCTTCTTTTATATTTTAGGCACTGGGTTTTCAAGTTTTGTTTGTGGAGCAACTAAAGGCTCACTAACGGGTATTTCAATCGGCCACTGGTATCGGAACCGGCTCCGCAATAATCTGCTGTCCCGACTTTTTACACCCTGGGACGCACGTTTTACCCGCGATTTAAAAAAAAAAAAAAATTTATTTTAATTTAAACTCCTCCTGGTTTACCTACCAGCCTACGGAGTTTTAAGAAAACTCCCTGGAAGTAAAATAATTTTACTTACCTGCGGGCCGTTTCCTTACCGCTGTGTTGGAGCTGCCTCTGCAGCTCTTCCTCTGCCGATAGCGTCGACGTAATGCCGATCCAGCGCCAGGCGGGCCTTCTTCACGTAGTCACTCACGTGACTCCGAAGTAAAATAGGTAGAGCCAAGGGGCAAGTTCAGAGTGTGGGATGTAATAGTAAGATTAAACGAGAACTTACCTGTTCGAAGTTTGATCTTTATTTTATGAGGAGTTACGATGAGGGATTACGTGAAGAAGCCCCGCCTGACGCTGGATCGGCATACTTCAAAGCAGCGGCATGAAAAACACAGAACCAATAGCCGAAGTAAAATAGTAAGGCTCAAAATAGACTAGAACTACCAGATGATCATTTACATTATGAGGGTTGGGAGTGGAGGGCACGTAATCCCTCATCGTAACTCCTCATAAAATAAAGATCAAAATTCGAACAGGTAAGTTCTCGTTTAATCTTACTATTTTACTTCGGAGTCACGTGAGTGACTACGTGAAGATTTTAAAGCTCTGTGTTTTTTATGTCGTAAATTCATTCCATACGACTCTCTGTTTAGTCAAAACAGTAGTGAGTAAATAGTATTTTAAGACATTGTTACAATTTATGTAATAAGTCCTTTAATCATAAAAAAGAACAACTTTTTAAATAATAATAACCCCTCTATCACAGGGGAAAATTACAAAAGAAAAATTGATAACTGATGTCAATGGTAACATAAATCGATAATATAAATTAATAATATAAAACAAAGTAAGCATTTAAAGAGAACCCAGTACTGCGTGTCCAAATCCTGGCACCATGACAACAGGTTTATCGTAGAACTTTGAAAATGTTTCTTCTCTACACCACCCTGCGGCCTCTAAAACTTGATCGAGTGGTAAGTCCTGTACCTTCGCCGCAGACGTAGCTGCCGCCCTAGTGGAGTGAGATTTAAACACATCAGTGTCTATTCCTGCTAGACCCAAATCCTGTTTTAACCATCTAGAAATGGTTTGAACTGAAACTTTAGTATGTGGCTTTTTGTGTGTTATCAATAACGCTTTCTCAGAACCTCTGAGATTTTTGGTTACCTCAATGTATTGAGTTAAATGCTTAACTACACACAATGTTTGATCAATAAGATATGCTTTAAACATTACCTTCATTCCAGTTCTCCCTGGTCTGCTTTGTTTGATCAAGTCATAAACATAAAACACAATGTTATCTGTAGTCACATGCATGCAATCCAACCGTAACAATTGCAAAGTTTGTACTCTTTGAGCTGATACCAACGCCATTAACATAACCACCATGAATGTTAATTTCTGCAAAGACATTGAATTAATTGGAGTCCATTGTTTAAGCAAAGTGAGAACAATGCTAACATCCCAAATTTCTGTATATCTGGGCTTGGGAGGATTTTTATTGAAAATTCCTTTCATGAATCGGGATACTAATGGGCGAGACCCAACTGAATCCCGATCCGAAATTTGTCCTAAATAGCATGACAATACACTACGAGCACAATTAATGGCACTATAACTCAAATGTTCATCAAAGTGTAACCCAGCAAGGAACTCCAATACATTTGAAATGTTTCAGTATGATAAGATATCTTTGACTGTGTACAAAAAGCTTCCCATTTCCTTATATGCGACATATATTGTTTTTTAGTGCTATTCCTCCAAGCTGCATCTATAACATCCACGGTCCTGTCCGACAGTTCAAACTCTTGCAACGGTCTGGTCAGAACCTGCAGATTAACAAATTCATATGATCATGCAATGGATGAATTTCTTTTGTTACTGGTTGTGTCAACAGATTGTCGCAACTGGGAATTGTAATACATGGTTCAATAATCATTTTAAGCATCAATGGGAACCATGATTGCGTAGGCCAATTTGGCACCACCAAAATGCCTTTGGCAGCGTCTTGCGCTATTTTCTTGAGACATTGCCCAATCAGACAGAATGGGGGAAAAGCATAAAAGAACGTATTCCACCAGTGTAGCAAGAAAGCATTCACCGCTAGTGCCCCTGGATCGTGTTCCCAAGACACGTATTTGGGCAATTGGTGATTCAATGTAGATGCAAACAGATCAATGTCCGGTACTCCATACCGACTGACAATATTTCTGAAAATTTGTGGATTTATCATCCATTCTGTATTGTCTTTAAATATTCGTGATCTTTTGTCTGCCACAACATTGTCTCTCCCCGGGAGATAAATAGCTGAAAGCCAAATATTTTTTCCCCATACACCATTGCCACATCTGGTTTACCAGATGATCACATGATATTGATCTGACACCACCCATGTGATTGATATATGCCACAGCTGTGGTATTATCTATTTGTATTTGGACATGCAAATCTTTTAATGCAGAGCAATAAGCTTTTAATCCATAAAATGCTCCCAGTAGCTCCAAATAATTAATACCATATGTTTGGAGCAATAAATCCTCTTGAACAGCCCATCTGCCTCCACAGCTGGTCTCATTATCCGTAGCCCCCCATCCGAGAGAACTTGCGTCAGTTTGCAAAAACACTACTGGCTGATGAACTAAAATGTTCTTAGCAGCTTGTGGAACATTCTCAACCCACCAATGTAATTCTGATAGAGCTTCCTTAGGCAATTGCATAGGCCTATCAAAATGGCCTGCTCGCTGAATAAGCACTTGAGTTTTTGCCCTTTGAAGATTTTGGTAATGTAGACGACCAAATTCTACTGCTGGAAATGCTGCTACTAATTTACCAATAACCTTGGCAACCTCTCGGATGGAGGGATAAGGTTTGTTAATCAGGTTCTGACACACATTTGACAAATCTAACACCTTATCCATTGGTAAAGTTACCAACATGGTAACTGAGTTAATCACAAACCCCAGATATTCAATGGTTTGGGATGGCTGTAACTTAGATTTTGTTGGATAGATCAGGAAACCCAACTTCTCAAACAAGCTTGTAGTTGCTGAGACTGATTTTTCAGCTGACTCCTGATTAGCATTGACAATTAAAATGTCATCTAGATAAGCCATAACGATGTGTTTTTGTGCCCTTAGCAGTGCAAGTGCTGGCTGCAACAATTTAGTGAACAATCTAGGTGCTGAACTTAATCCATTAGTTAATGCTTTGTATTGCCACAGCTGTCCCATCCATTTAAACTTTAAATACCTGTGAGAACTATGATGAATTGGGACCGAATAATATGCATCCTTCAAATCTATTGCAGTCATATAACAACCTGTCGATACCAACTGCATTGCAGTGTAGAATGTGTCCATTTTAAAATGTTTATACTGGACAAATGTATTCAATTGTGTGAGATCTAAAATGATTCTACAACCCCCATCTTTCTTTGGTCTGGGGAAAATATTTGATACAAATTGTTGTGGATCCTCTCCTGTTTTCTCAATAACTCCTTTTTTACTCAAATTCTTAACCTCTTTGTCAATTTGAATTTTTTCAAGATCTGAAAACATCAAAGAATGGCTAGGCTTATTCTGTCCCAATGGATCCATACCTTCTACAAAATCAATGGTAGATTCTAGCACAGTATCTAATACAACACGATCAGCTGTAATATTGTCCCATTCATTATAAAACATACGGAGTCTACCACCAATCTGGGGTTCATCCAAACATTCTTCTTTAATAGGATAAAGTTTATGTACCTCTCCAACAGGACGAAATGATCTCCTTTTCCCAATAAATGGGTGTACATTCGGCTGTGTTGGCTGGAAATTCTTTCTAATCATACACCTGCCTCGGCTTGTTCCAGCTACAAAATCAAATCCCCTTTTCATATAGCCAGCCCTTCTCTGGCCAAAGCTGAAGGGTTTCATACGACCAAAAGTTTTTGCCTCTTCATCCATTTCTTTAATTTGCTTAGACAAATTCTCTCCGAACAAATAACCAGGAGTTTGAACATTGCTTGGTTTACACAACCCTGCAAATCTTGGATGTAACAGAGGCCGAATGGCAATCTTCCTCATGCAATTTATCTCAAAAAATGAGTTGCAAAATAAAGCCAACATATGTTTCTGAACTTTGGTCATTCCACAACCTTCCACTTGTCTTCCAAAGGCAGTAATGCCAGCTGAAATCAGCTTGAGGACTCTTTGAAATCGAATCTCCTGTGCCCGCATCATCGATGACATTGGCGCCCAAACACCCGGATTCACCGTAGGTACCTTCAATGAGGCACAATTGATAGGTGTTTTATACAATTCTGCTGTCTCAACCATAACAGCTTCTTGAAGCGGGTGAGAGACCATATAATTAAAATTGGCCGCCAGGTTTTCTTCCATGGCCTCACCGCCTCCTCCAGGTATAGCAAAACTTTGTGCCACATCAGGCACACCTGGATCAATATAATTGTATTGTGGTGTGTACTCCGGACCGCAATCACCACTTTCAGGGTCTGTCTCATACAGCCCTGGTACTCCTGAAACTTGTTCAAAGGAGACTTCCTCCAGTCCAATCCCAGGCACTGGAGTTTCAAATTCCCAATTCAAACTGGCACCATATTCATGATATGGAACCCCCTCAGGGGCTGCCTGGGAATATTCTGGGTTCTTAGACCCTTGGTTGATAATAGTTTGGAGCATTTTCTCCATTTGGTCCATTCTGAGCCATAAGGCTTTTCTTTCTGGACCTTCAGAGTCAGAGTCCTCAGAAACCTCAGGCCTTTCAGCTTTCTTTTACATTTTTTAGGCACTGGGTTTTCCTCCAAAGTTTCTGTTTGTGGAGCAATCAAAGCCTCACTAACAGGTATTTCAACGGCCACCGGTATCGGAACCAGCTCCGCAATAATCTCCTGTCCCGACTCCTCTGCACGTTTTACCCGCTGTTTTTTGGCTTTCTCCATTTTTACTTTTCTAACTCCTCCTGGTTTACCCACCAGGCTACGGAGTTCTGAAACCCGCCCTAGAAACGAAAAACTCTCTTACCTGCGGGCCGGTTCCTTACCGCTGTGTGGAGCTGCGCTCTGCAGCTCTTTCCACTGCCGACAGCGACAACGTAATGCCGATCCAGCGTCAGGCGGGGCTTCTTCACGTAGTCACTCACGTGACTCCGAAGTAAAATTCTCAGCATTGTAGCGCACCAGTTCCACAGGCAAAATCCAATGTCTGCAATGGGGGAGAGGGCAACACAATGACACAACATAGAGTTGCTGCCTTACAGCTCTAGAGACCCAGGTTTGATCCTGACTACAGGTGCTGTGTGTACGGAGTTTGAATGTTCTCTCTGTGACCACGTGGGTATTCACAGGGTGCTCATTCACATTGTCTAAAATGTGAATCAGACAGTAGCTCAGCTAATGGAAGGACTGATAACAGAGGCAGTTCCAGAGACCGGTGATGCATGTTTTCAAGCTTCTGTACCTTCTGCCCGATGGGAGCAGGGGGAGGAATGACCGGGGTGGGACAAGTCTTTGATCATAAAACCCCCCTCACCTGTATCCACCTATCACTGAAGAAGGGTCTCGATCTGAACTTTGACCCATTCCTTCTCCCCAGAGCTGCTGCCTGTCCTGCTGAGTTACACCAGCACTTTGTGTCATTCTTTGATTATGTTGGCTGCTTTCTGGAGGCAGCGTAAAGCATAGATGGAGTCAGTGGTGGGGAGTGTGGTCTGTGTGATGGACTGGGCTACATCTACAATGGTGGGAAGTGGTGTGTGTAATGGACTGGGCTACATCTACAACTCTGCAATTTCTTGCAGCCTTGATCAGAGCTGTTTCCAAATCGAGCTGTGAATCAACCCTTGCATATGCTTTCTAAAGTGCATGTGTAAATGTCACTGAAGACATCATTGAAAGAGAACATAGGAAACAAGAACCAAGTGAAAGGGACTGGCCAACATCTCCTGGGGAGCCAGGCAGCAAACTGTTGGGATTCCAGAATGATCGTAGAGCGGATCTTGGGAGTTTTCTATATTTAGGCAATGAAGTGGAGCATTGGGGAAGTTGTGCATGGGATATGTGCTGGGGTTATGTCCCCATGACAACGTCCTCTCCCACCCATCTAATTGTGCAGCATACAGGTAATTATATCCGAACAATTCAACGTGCATTGTGGAGAGGAAATCTGAGCAGGCTGTTTGTATCAGCAGCCTGGGCTGTAAGTTGATACAATCTCCCCTAGCAACCCAGCACAACGCCAGCCCATTACTAGACCCCAGTCCCCATGGGACACTGCCTGAAGATACTTATCCCAGGAAGGGCAACAATGACTTCAGAGACATACAGCACAGAAAAATGGTTCAATCCATATACCTGCCTAGAGATGTGGCCTAACTTGCTGAATTACTCCAGCACTTTGTGTTTTTTTTTTTAAACTGCCCATGTGTCTTTAAAATGTTGTTATAGTATCTACCTCAACCACTTCCTCTGGCAGCTCGTTCCATATACCTACCACCCTCTGTGTGAAAATGTTGGCCCTCAGATTCCTATTAAATCTTTCCCCTCACCGTAAACTTTCTGGTGGTCTGGTTCTTGATTCCCCTATCTGGGGTAAAGGGGTAGGGGAATCTTTTTTTTGTAAAATATTTTTTATTAGAAGTAAGTACATATCAAGATAAGGATATACATGTCATATACATTCTTAATATTATTAATATTAACAATTATTTCTAATTTGTACTTCTATGATTTTTTCATTTTTAATATAGATAGGAAATAAAAGAGAAAAATAAAATAAAGATAGGGATTCAGAAAGATGAATGAAGTATTAAGCAGTTTGTACATCATTGGAGATATATCCATGGGTTATTATATGTAAATCTTCGTCTATTTCTTCGTTCAGGCTTCAGTCAGGTGCTCGCCGGGGTAGGGGAATCTTGATGGCGACTATAACGTCGCAAAACTTCACAAGAAGAAAACGTCATTGATAGCGGGTTATTGATAGCGGACGATCAGCCATGATCACAATGAATGGCGGTGCTGGCTCGAAGGGCGGAATGGCCTCCTCCTGCACCTATTTTCTATGTTTCTATGTCATCTGTCTATTCCCTCCACAGATGTTGCCTGACCTGCTGACTTACAGCGCCAGAGGCCCGGGTTTGATTCTGACTATGGGTGTTGTCAGTACAGAGTCTGTATGTTTTCACTATGATCGTGTGGGTTTTTTCCGGGTGCTCCACACTCCAAAGACAGACAGGTTTGTGGGCTAATTGCCTTTGGTTCAATTGTAAATTGTTCCTAGTATGTAGGAAAGCAGAAAATAGGAAGGACATTTGTGATATTGAGGGAATGTAGCGTATGTTCACGAGGTTAATTCCCGGAATGGCGGGACTGTCATCTGTTGAAAGAATGGGGGGACTGGGCTTGTATACACTGGAATTTAGAAAGAAGACAGTGGATCTTATTGAAACATATGTTTATTAAGGGATTGGACATGCTAGAGGCAAGAAACATGTTCCCACAGTTTAAGAGTAAGGGGTAGGCCATTTAGAACGGAGATGACAAAAAACATTTTCACCTAGAGAGTTGTGAATCCATGGACTCAGAAGGCAGTTGAGGCCAATTCTCTGGATGCTTTCAAGAGAGAGTTAGGTAGAGCTCTTAAAGATGGTGGAGTCAGGGGATATGGGGGAAGGCAGGAACGGGGTATTGATTGTGGATGATCAGCCATGATCACTGTGAATGGCGGTGCTGGCTCGAAGGGCCGAATGGCCAACACCTGCACCTATTGTCTATTGCCTATTGTTAGTGTCGCTGGTCGGCTTGGACTCGGTGAGACCAAGGGCGTGTTTCCGTGCTGTATCTGTAAAGTCAAGTAAATCTGACCTTGCGGTAGCAAATCAGACATAAGAAACTGCAAATACTGGGATCTGGATGGAGCACAAAGTTCTTGAAGAACTCAGCAGGTCAGGCTACATCTGTGGAAGGAATGGACAGATGTTGTTGCCTTCTTCAGACTGATGGAGTGGAGGGGGGGGGGGGGAGAAAGCTGGAACAGAGAGGCAATCAATTACCAGGCTTTACCCCACCCGTACCCCTCTTTTCCAGCTTTCTACCCCCTCCCGGCCCCTCCTTCTACATTGGTCTGAAGAAGGATCCGGACCTGAAATGTCACCTGTTCATTCGCTCCACAGATGCTGTTCCTCCAGCACTTGGTACATCAGGTGACCCGAAACCCGGTCAAATAGAAGGTTTCAAGAAATGTCATTAATGGAGAGAATGGGACACAGAGGTCCCTGACACCCCTCCCCGTCTCTGTAACCCCCCCTCCGGCCTCTACTCCCCTCTGTCATTTCCATATTTATGATTTTCCAGATTTTATTTACTTCACAATTGTTTGACATGTCAAGATTCTAAAATCTACATTTGCCTCCCGATCACCCTCACTCACTCTCTCTCCCACTCTCCTCCCTCCCACTCTCCTCTCTCCCCCTCTCCTCTCTCCCACTCTCTCTCCCCCTCTCCTCGCACCATCTCTCATCCGCTCTCTCACCCTCTCTCCTCTCTCACCCTCTACCTCACTCATCCTCTCTCTTCTCTCCCTCACTCTCCCCTCCCACGCCCTATTCAGTGACCACATCCACTCCACATTCCTTGACTAATGACCACGTTTTCCATAAAGCTCTTTTAAAGGACTTTCTACGTGTGGTGGGCGCTACACAAACGAAGCCGGTGTTATTGCTGCCGGCCTCTGGCGAACAATTGAAGCTGCTAGGCGCAGGGATCGAGTTTCTTGCAGCGACCCACAGTCTCTCTGGTGAATTATTGAAGACAATTTGATCCTGTTCCCTCCCAGCATTGAGCGGCTGACGAGCCAATGGCAATGAGGTTGGGTGTTAAAGGGTGGCAGCGGCGGGGTGAGGGTCAGACTGAGCCCCGAGCAGCCACCGCCACTTGTCGCCAAGTCGCCATGGCCATGTTGGGTTCGTTTGGTTTCACGGAGGAGCAGGTAGCGTGCGTCTGCGAGGTGTTGCAGCAGAGAGGCAGCGTGGAGAGGCTGGGGCGCTTCCTCTGGTCGCTGCCGGCCTGCGACCACCTGCACAAGAACGAGAGCGTGCTGAAGGCCAAGGCGGCGGTAGCCTTCCATCGCGGCAACTTTAGAGACCTCTACAAGATCCTGGAGAGCTGCCACTTCTCAGCGCACAGCCACCCCAAGTTGCAGCAGCTGTGGCTCAGGGCTCACTACAGCGAGGCTGAGAAGCTGCGGGGACGACCTCTGGGCGCGGTGGGCAAGTACAGGGTCCGCAGAAAGTTCCCGCTGCCCCGCACTATCTGGGATGGAGAGGAAACCAGCTACTGCTTCAAGGTGAGAGCCAGACCTCCGCCCGACCCAGGAGTGGCGTCTGCTCAGATGTAGAAACAATCCCCGAACTGGAATCCCAAAACTAAGCAGATGCTGGTTTACCAAGGAAAGTCACAGAGTACTGGAGTAACGAGGTTCAGGCAGTATCCCTGGAGAATGGATCGAAGAACGATTCCGACCCGAAACGTCACCTATCCATGTTCTCCACACATGCTGCCTGACCCGCTGAGTTACCCCAGCACTCTGTGAAACGTCACCTATCCATGTTCTCCACAGATACTGCCTGACCCGAGTGGTGGGTCTCTGGAACTCTCTGCCACAGAGGGTAGTTGAGGCCAGTTCATTGGCTATATTTAAGAGGGAGTTAGATGTGGCCCTTGTGGCTAGGGAATCAGAGGGTATGGAGAGAAGGCAGGTACGGGATACTGAGTTGGATGATCAGCCATGATCATATTGAATAGCGGTGCAGGCTCGAAGGGCCGAATGGCCTACCCCTGCACCTAATTTCTACGTATCTATGCTTCTATGACCCGCTGAGTTACTCCAGCACTTTGTGCCTTTCTCTGCTGATAAGTGCCTCGTGTTGTGTGGTTGGGCCGCGGCGAGGATTGGTATTCGGGAGTTGGAGTGGAACATGGTGTCAGGAAGTGAGGAATGGGTCAGTGTTTAGGATGGAGATTAGTGCGGGGTTGATTGGTTCCATGTTGAGTTGGGGGTCCTGTATTTGGAGTTTAGGGGTCGTTGTTGTTGAAGTTTGTGTGTTGGGAGAGGATTGGACATCAGTCTTTGCGAGGTCGGTTTTGGCAGAGTTGTTGAGTTTAGGGGGTCAATGGAACATGAATGTTGCCACTCGGCTGGATTTAGGTACAATTGTCGAGGGGTGCTTAGTTTGGGGATACCAGCTCGGTGATTGGTCAGTGCAGTAGGGGCGAAGGTCTACTTGACTTTGGGCCAAATGAGGTGGCAATAGGTCCTTACTGTGATCACAACACGAAGTGCTGGAGGAACTCAGCGGGCCAGGTAGCATCAGTGGAGGGAAAAACAACGTTTCGTGTCGGATCCCGTCCTGCAGCCTGATTGTGACGGGAGAAAGCTGGAAAAGTGATGTGGGAGATAGCCTCTCTTTTCCAACTTTCTCTCCCCCCCCCCCCCCCCCCCCCCCCCAACTCCATCTGCCCGAAGATGGGTTCCGACCCGAAAAAGTTGGCCGGGTCGGAACCCATTCCATTCCCCCGCAGATGCTGTCTGGCCCGCTGAGTTCCTCCAGCACCTTGTATTTTGCTGAACATTCTGCAGTTCCTCGTGTGATGGTTGACGGGAATACTCATAACCGACCGACTCCAGGCGAGGACGGTAGACTTAGAGTCACAGAGACACAGCGACACAGTCACAGAGACACAGTCACATAGACTCAGTCCCAGAGACACAGTCACAGTCACAAAGACACAACGAAACAGACACAGACACAGAGTCACAGTCACAGAGACACAGCGACACAGTCACAGAGACTCAGTCACATAGACTCAGTCCCCAGAGACACAGTCACAGTCACAAAGACACAACGCAACAGACACAGACACAGAGTCACAGTCACAGAGACACAGCAACACAGTCACAGAGCACAGAGGCACAGACACAGAGACAGTCACAGAGACACAGTCACAAAGACACAACGAAACAGACACAGACAGAGTCACAGTCACAGAGACACAGCAACACAGTCACAGAGGCACAGACACAGAGACACAGTCACAGCAACACAGTCACAGAAACACAGAGACACAGATACAGAGACACAGCAACACAGTCACAGGAGTCACAGTCACAGAGACACAGCGACACAGAGTCACTGAGTGACACAGCACTGAAACAGGCCCTTCGGCTCAAACTTGCCCACACCGGCCAACATGTCCCAGCTACACTTGTCCCACCTGCCTGCGCTTGGACCATATCCCTCCAAAACTTGTGAAAACAAGAATTTAAACGCACGAAACGTTTGCAGAGCTGACGATGGACGCGGAGGAGGGTATTGGGTCGTCTGGTTGTCATTAGTTATAATTGGGTTGGTTCTAGCTGAGGTTTGCCCATATCTGCCCAGTGCTTTGTCTGCGGTTTGATGTTCTCTCTCTCTTTATGTCTGGTGTCTCGTCGATCGCCCACTGTCCGTAGACCAGGAGGGTCGGGTTATCTCTCTGTCCATTAAATCTGAAGAAGGGTCCCAACCCGAAACGTCGCCAGTCCATTCCCTGCACAGATGCTGCTGCCTGACCCGCTGGTTCCCCCGAGCACGCTGTGTATTGCTCTCAATCAGTTAGTTGTCCTTCGCCCAGGTGTTAAATGACTCTTATAAGTTCATAAGTCATAGGAGCAGAATTAGGTCATCCAGTCTACTCCTCTCTTCCACCATAGCTGATCTATCTTTTCCTCTCAACACCATACTAATCAAGAACCTCTCATCTTCGCTCTAACGATACAAATTTACTGTATCTGTTTGAGAAATTCCTCATCTCCTTCGTAAAGGAACATCATTTATTCTGAGGCTGTGGCCTCTGGTCCAAAACTCTCGCGCTAGTGGAAACATCCTCTCCATGTCCACTCTCTCCAAGACTTTCACCATTCGGTAATTTGCTGTGAGGTCCCACATCATCGCCCGCTCTCGCCATCTACTCTGCCCCCCCCCCCCCCCCACCCCCCCGGCCGGTCACTTTCTGTATATCACACCCCCTCTCTTCCGTAGAATTACATGGTTACGATGAATGGATGTTTGGACCCGGCCTCAGTATTCAGGTGATGTTGGTTGGGCTTTTGAGTTGAAGGAAATTTGTCTTTTCCCTCCCGCTGTTCAGGAGAAGTCCCGTGGTGTTTTGCGGGACTGGTACCTGCACAACCCGTACCCGTCCCGCGGGAGAAGAGGGAGTTGGCTGAGGCTACGGGACTCACCACACGCAGGTCAGCAAACTGGTTCAAGAACCGAAGGCAGAGGGACCGAGCGGCCGAGACCAAGGACAGGTAGGGCCCGGAGTGACCCGGGAAAGGAGTGATCCGGAGCGGAGAGGCGGCTCACTCTGGGGGGGGGGGGGGGGTGAGGGAGCGCCGCGAAGAGGGGGGGGGGGGAGCGCCGCGCGGGGTGAGAGGGGACGGTGAGGGAGCGCCGCGCAGGTGAGGAGCGCCGCGCAGGGTGAGCAGTGGGGTGAGGGAGCGCCGCGCGGAGTGAGGGGGGGGTGAGGGAGCGCCGCGCAGGGTGAGGGAGGGGGGGGTGAGGGAGCGCCGCGCAGGGTGAGCAGTGGGGTGAGGGAGCGCCGCGCAGAGTGAGGGGGGGGTGAGGGAGCGCCGCGCAGGGTGAGGGAGGGGGGGGGTGAGGGAGCGCCGCGCAGGGTGAGCAGTGGGGTGAGGGAGCGCCGCGCAGAGTGAGGGGGAGGTGAGGGAGCGCCGCGCAGGGTGAGGGGGGGGGGGTGAGGGAGCGCCGCGCAGAGGGGGGGGGGGGTGAGGGAGCGCCGCGCAGGGTGAGGGGGGGGGGCGGTGAGGGAACGCCGCGCAGGGTGAGCAGTGGGGTGAGGGAGCGCCGCGCAGAGTGAGGGGGGGGAGGGAGCGCCGCGGCAGGGTGAGCAGTGGGGTGAGGGAGCGCCGCGCAGGGTGAGGGAGCGCCGCGCAGAGTGGGGGGGGGGGTGTGGGAGCGCGCGCAGGGTGAGGGAGGGGGGGGTGAGGGAGCGCCGCGCAGGGTGAGCAGTGGGGTGAGGGAGCGCCGCGCAGGGTGAGGGGGGGGTGAGGGAGCGCCGCGCAAGGAGAGGGGGGGCGGTGAGGATGCGCCGCGCAGGGTGACGGGGGGGGGGGGTGAGAGAGCGCCGCGCAGGGTGAGCAGTGGGGTGAGGGAGCGCCGCGCAGAGTGAGGGGGGGGGGGGTGAGGGAGCGCCGCCAGGGTGAGGGGGGGGGGGTGAGGGAGCGCCGCGCAGGGTGAGGGGGGAGGTGGTGAAGGAGCGCCGCGCAGAGTGAGGGAGGGGGTGAGGGAGCGCCGCGCAGAGTGAGGGGGGGGGGGTGAGGGAGCGCCGCGCAGGGTGAGGGGGGGCGGTGAGGCAGCGCCGCGCAGGGTGAGGGGGGGGGTGAGGGAGCGCCGCGCAGAGTGAGGGGGGGCGGTGAGGGAGCGCCGCGCAGAGTGAGGGGGGGCGGTGAGGGAGCGCCGCGCAGGGTGAGGGGGGGCGGTGAGGGAGCGCCGCGCAGGGTGAGGGGGGGGCGGTGAGGGAGCGCCGCGCAGGGTGACGGAGGGGGTGAGGGAGCGCCGCGCAGGGTGAGGGGGGGGCGGGGTTGAGGGAGCGCCGCGCCCATAGTGACCCGCTTCCTTTCCCCGCACAGAGAGAACGCGGAGAACTCGAGCCCGCGGGCCGGGCCGCTCCACCTGCCGCTGCCTAGCGCCGGGCTCCTCCTCAGCAGCTCGGACGAAGAGGAGGCGCTGGCGGAGCTGAGCCCCGACCCGAGGGACGTCACCCCCGGGGCTCTCTACCCCCCCGGCCTGGCCCTCCAGCATCCTCGCTTCCTGCAGGACTCCCTCCTCGGCACCCTCACCTCCAGCCTGGTCGACCTGGGCTCCTGAGGGCGCTGGGAGGCGTGGGGGTGCGGTGTAGGTGTGGGAAGTGTAGTGGGGCGGAGGGGGTGGTGTTGGGGGTTTCGAAAAACGAGGACTACCAAACAACTGGCTAATCACTCCGCTTGGGTCGCTTACAGCCGAACGGAATGAGCATTGAATTCTCTAATTTTGGATAACCAACCAACAGACCCAGCTCCCATCCCACTTTCCACCCCCCCCCCAACCCACTCCCCACCCTCCTACCCAGACACGTGTGACCCCCCAACCCACTCCCCACCCTCCTACCCAGACACGTGTGACCCCCCCCAACCCACTCCCCACCTTCCTACCCAGACACGTGTGACCCCCCCCAACCCACTCCCCACCCTCCTACCCAGACACGTGTGACCCCCCCCCCCCCTTCCATCATTACTTCTGGCTTCACAATTCGCTCTATTTCTATCCTGATCCTACAGCTTTGGGCTTCATGTCTGCCCTCCCATCTGCCAATTTCCCACCTCCCTCCCAGGCTTTCCCCCCTTTCCTCAGCACAATCAGTCATTAGACAATAGGTGTAGGAGTATGCCATTCGGCCCTTCGAGCCGGCACCGCCATTCACTATCATGGTCTGAAGAAAGGTTCCGACTGAAAGCTATTCATGTTCTGCAGAGGTTGCCTGACCCGCTGAGTCGTTTTGTACTCTGCGAGTTTACAACTTTGCTTAAATCTCGTTCAAACCTTCCGTGTTCCCTTTCCTGGTTTTACCAGCGGGAGATAGGGCTGTGCTGTCTGGCGCTGTCTGTCTGTGTGGAGTTTGCACGTTCTACCTGTGACCATGTGGGTTTCTTCCGGGTGCTCTGGTTTCCTCTCACATACCAAAGACATGAGTGTTTGTGGGTTAATTGGGTCTCTGTAAAATTGCCCCTAACGTGTCGGAAGTGGATGAGGGAGTAACAGAAGTAGTGATCGATGGTCGGCATGTTCTCGGTGGGCCGAAGGGCCAGTTTCTATGCTGTATCTGTAAACTAATTACTGATATTACCTGTGGACACGTGCTCTGCATACATAATGGGAAAAGCAGTGACATACTCTTCATTGCTCTGAAACAGAAAAGGCTTTGTTAAATCCAAATCCAGGTTCAATGATACACCTTTAGCCGAGTTAGCGACAACAGTCCGTGTGCAGACAGCGCCCCTAGTGCCTGCCCACGGAAACATTCCCTGCTGCAACCCATTCGCACCCACATCCCTGGGTTACACAAAAAGCTGGAGAAACTCAGCGGGTGCAGCAGCACCTAAGGAGCGAAGGAGATAGGCGACGTTTCGGGTCGAGACTCTTCTTCAGACTGGTCAGGGATCAGGGAAACGAGAGATATAGACAGTGATGTGGAGAGATAAAGGACAATGAATGAAAGATATGCAAAAAAGTATTGATGATAAAGGAAACAGGCCATTGTAAGATGTTTGTGGTGTGAAAATGAGAAGCTAGTGCGACTGGGGTGGGGGGGGGGGGGGGGGGGAGATGGAGAAGGAATGTCAGGGCCCGAGGGCTGAGGGAGAGGTGGGGAGGGGGAGGGGGTAGTCTGGGTTAACAGAATTGAGAAAATTCAATGTTTAAGCCCAGAGAATGCAGACTCCCCAAGCGGAATATGAGGTGCTGTTCCTCCAACTTGCGGTGTTGCTCACTCTGGCCGTGGAGGAGGCCCAGGACCGAGAGGTTGGATACGGAATGGGAGGGGGAGTTGAAGTGCTGAGCCACCGGGAAGTCGGGTTGGTTATTGCGGACTGAGCGGAGGTGTTCGGCGAAACGATCGCCCAGCCTCCGCTTGGTCTCACCGATGTAGATCAGCTGGCATCTGGAGCAACGGATGCAGTAGATGAGGTTGGAGGAGGTGCAGGTGAACCTCTGTCGGACTTGGAATGACTGCTTGGGTCCCTGAAAGGAATGGATGGGGGAGGTGAAGGGACAAGTGTACCATCTCTTGCGGTTGCAAGGGAAAGTGCCCGGGGAAGGAGTGGAGCGGGAGGGAAGGGAAGAATTGACGAGGGAGTTGCGGAGGGAGCGGTCTTTGCGGAAGGCAGACAGGGGAGGAGATGGGAAGATGTGACGAGTGGTGGGGTCACGTTGGAGGTGGCAAAACTTGCGGAGGACTATCTGTTGTATGCGCTGGCTGGTGGGGTGAAAGGTGAGGACCAGGGGGACTCGGCCCTTGTTGCGAGTGGGGGAATGGGGAGAGAGGGCAGTGTTGCGGGGTATGGAGGAGACCCTGGTGTGAGCCTCATCTATATTGGGGCAGGGGAAACCCCGTTCTCTGAAGAACGAGGACATTTGTGATGACCTGGTGTGGAACACCTTATCCTGGGATCTGATGCGGCGTAGATGGAGGAATTGGGAATAGGGGATGGAGTCCTTCCAGGAAGCAGGGTGGGAGGAATAGTCCAGGTAGCTGTGGGAGTCAGTTGGTTTGTAGTGGATGTCAGTCAGGAGTGTATCACCTGCAATAGAGATGGTGAGGTCAAGGAATGGTAGGGAAATGTCGGAAATGGTCCAAGTATATTTGAGTGCCGGATGGAAGTTGGTGGTGAAATGGATGAAGTCAGTCAGTTGTGCGTGGGTGCAGGAGGTGACACCAAAGCAGTCGTCAATGTAACGGAGGTAAAGGTCGGGGGTGGGGCCCTGGTACGCCGACAACAAAGATTGTTCGACGTGCCCGACAAAGAGGCAGGCGTAGCTAGGGCCCATGCATGTGCCCATAGCTATGCCTTGTGTTTGGAGGAAATGGGAGGAGTCAAAAGAAAAGTTGTTGAGGGTAAGGACCAACTCTGCTAGGCGGAGGAGGGTGTCAGTGGATGGGTATGGGTTGCTCCTCTGGTTGAGGAAGTACCGGAGGGTTTTGAGACCATCCTGGTGGGGGATGCAGGTGTATACCCACATCCCATCTCCCTTCCCACTCCTACAGGTCCATCTGCTCCCTCTGCCTTTATAAACTTCACTCACACACCTAATCTCAAAAGGACACAAGGTGCTGGAGTAACTCAGCGGCTCAGGCAGAATCTCTGGAGAACATGGATAGGCGACTCTTCGGGTGGAAACCTATCAATTTTCTCCAAAGATACTGCCTGACCCACTGTTACTCCAGCACTCTGTGTTTTTATGTAAAACAACATCTTCTGATACATGTGTGAGTTTCTTTGCTCTTGCCTACCCATCTATGTCCTGTCCACTCCTGGTTCCATCTGCCCACACGCCCTCCTCACGATCACATTCAGTAACATTCACGACCAATAATAACATTCATTTATCAGTTTAACTGTGAAGATCTTAAGAGAATATCCACGTGTCTATCTAAAAGCCTTTAAAATGCCACAATCTATCTGCCTCCACCACGTACCACCGCAGTGCGTCCCATGCACCCACCACCTACAATGTAATAGCACTTGCCCCGCTCATTTCCTTTAAATTTTCTCCCTCTCAATCTTCAAGCTGCCCTCTGATTTTTGTTATTTCCATCCGAGGGAAAAAGGTTGTCTGGGCCAAACGCAGGAAAATGGGACTAGCTTAGATGAGGCATGTTGCTCAGTGGAGACGTCAATACAATGGCAAATTAGAGTGCTGATGCCCCACAGCTCTGGTGACCTAGCTTCAATCCTGACTATGGTTCTGCCCGTGTGGAGTTTGCGCGTTCATCCTGTGAGTGCAGCCTGTGACCCTTGGGGCCTCTGGTTTGTTCCACATGCTGGCTGATACAATAATGTGGCCAGTGTGAATTGCTCCAGGTGTGGATGGGTGGCAGGAGGAACAGATGGAAGTTGAAGGGTATTTGAAAGAGAAAAGGTTACGATGAAATAGGAGGGGAACGGGTTTAAAATGAGGGGGGAAATATTTAATAGGAACCTGAGGGCAACGCTATCACACAGAGGGTGGTTGGAGTATGGAACGGGCTTCCAAGGAGGCAGTCGAGGCAGGTATTATAACAACATTTAGAGACATTTGAAGAGGTACATGGACAGGTGGGACTCGTGGAGATGGAGCATCTTGGTTGGCGTGACGTGTTTCTGTGCTGTACAAGTCTATAATAGGATCTATGCAATTGAACTTAGCTAGTCAAAATTCGATGGGTTGAATGGCCTTCTCAGGGAATATGAAACTGGGCTGGGAGAGGATCAAAAGGGGACCAAAAAAATGTCAGCCAGTGACTAAGAGGTGACTCCCTCCCTATATGTGGCATTCCAGTGGCATTCCATAAAGGGTCTTTATGGGAGAGGCCAGTGTTTCCTGAAGGCAAAAGGAAATAATCACTTACTCTGGATGGGTAAACCGGTTATCAGAATCAGAATAGTACTTTATTTGCCAAGTATGTTTTGCAACGTACGAGGAATTTCATTTGTCACGTCAGTAATACAAATAAAAAAGCAACAGATCACCCAAAACACATTTTGACACGAAGATCCACCACAGTGACCTCCACATTCCTTACTGTGATGGAAGGCGAAATAAAGTTCAAGTCTCTTCCCTTTGTTACACACCATGGGAAGCAAGAGGGGGGACGAGGGAGAGGGGAATTCAGGGGGTTTGTGTAGGGAGTGAGGTCAGGAAGGCAGGGAAGCGTGTGGAGATTGAGGATATGACAGGGAGGAGAGAGGGCGGAGAGTCACTGGGTAAGTGTGGGAAGGGGTGTTTTAAAGGTAAAATTATGGGAATAATAAGACTGGTCACGGCCTCTGGATGTGTCCGTGTTCCCCGATCATTGAAGCTCCTGACCTGGGAACAGGGATTATCGGCTTTCGTCTGAATGCCTGGAGCTCTGCAATTAAAGTGGGAAAAATCACTGAGATTCCGTTACACGGACCTACCGGCACTACTCCAAGTGCGGAGACCAGCCCGGTCACGCCCAGGTCAGCTACAAGGAGCAGGTTCGCACCTTGTCAGGTGGACAGTGACCTTTTCAAAAGGCCACAAAGTGCGGAGTAATCAGGCAGCATCACTGGATACCCTGGATTGGTGACGTTTTGGATAATTTATTTCACCTTCGAAACATCACCTATCCATGTGTTCTAGAGCTGCGTGACCCGCTGAGTTACTCCAGCACTTTGTGTCTTTTTTTGTGAACCGTCAGTTCCTTTTGTCAGTATCTCACACTATTTGGATGCCACTGGCTAGAGTCCTAACCTCAGGTCCCATTACTGCCTGAGTCAGACAGCACGTGGACACGTGACGTTTCAGGTTAGTCTGAGTAATTGTAATCAGTCTGAAGAAGGGTTTAGACCCGAAACACCACCTATCAATGTTCTCCACAGATGATGCCTGACCCGCTGAGTTACTCCAGCACTCTGTGAAACGTCACCTATCCATGTTCTCCACAGATGCTGCCTGTCACTGGCAAGTGATTCTTAAAGGGTTGACAGTGGATGTGCAATGGAAGGTATTTAAAGACTGCATGGATGAACTACAACAATTGTTCATCCCAGTTTGGCGAAAGAATAAATCAGGGAAGGTAGTGCATCCATGGATAACAAGGGAAATCAGGGATAGTATTAAAGCAAAAGATGAAGCATACAAATTAGCCAGAAAAAGCAGCCTACCAGAGGACTGGGAGAAATTCAGAGTCCAGCAGAGGAGGACAACGGGCTTAATTAGGAAAGGGAAAATAGATTATGAAAGAAAACTGGCAGGGAACAGAAAAAATGACTGCAAAAGTTTTTATAGATATGTGAAGAGAAAGAGATTAGTTAAAACAAATGTAGGTCCCTTGCAGTCAGAAACAGGTGAATTGATCATGGGGAACAAGGACATGGCAGAACAATTCAATAACTACGTTGGTTCTATCTTCACTAAAGAAGACATAAATGATCTGCCGGAAATAGCAGGGGACCGGGGGTCAAATAAGATGGAGGAACTGAGTGAAATCCAGGTTAGCCGGGAAGTGGTGTTGGGTAAATTGAACGGATTAAAGGCCAATAAATCCCCAGGGCCAGATAGTCTGCATCCCAGAGTACTCAAGGAAGTAGCCCCAGAAATAGTGGATGCATTAGTGATAATTTTTCAAAACTCCTTAGATTCTGGAGTAGTTCCTGAGGATTGGAGTGCTGGGCCCCAGCTATTTACAATATATATTAATGATTTGGACGAGGGAATTGAATGCAACATCTCCAAGTTTGCGGATGACATTAAGCTGGGGGGTAGTGTTAGGTGTGAGGAGGATGCTAGGAGGCTGCAAGGTGACTTGGATAGGTTGGGGGAGTGGGCAAATGCATGGCAGATGCAGTATAATGTGGATATATGTGAGGTTATCCACTTTGGTGGCATAAACAGGAGGGTAGACTATTATCTGAATGGTGGAAGATTAGGAAAAGGGGAGATGCAACGAGACCTGGGTGTCATGGTACACCAATCATTGAAAGTAGGCATGCAGGTGCAGCAGGCAGTGAAGAAAGCAAATGGTATGTTAGCATTCATAGCAAAAAATCTGAGGAAAGCCATTCTTGTCATAGAGGCAGTACAGAGAAGGTTCACCAGACTGATTGCTGGGATGTCAGGACTTTCATATGAGGAAAGACTGAATAGACTCGGCTTGTACTCGCTAGAATTTAGAAGACTGAGGGGGGATCTTATGGAAACTTACAAAAATTCTTAAGGGGCTGAACAGGCTAGATGCAGGAAGATTGTTCCCGATGTTGGGGAGGTCCAGAACAAGCGGTCACAGTCTAAGGATAAGGGGGAATTCCTTTAGGACCGAGATGAGGAAAAACTTTTTTCACACAGTGAGTGGTGAGTCTCTGGAATTCTCTGCCACAGAATATAGTTGAGGCCATTGGCTATATTTAAGAGGGAGTTAGATGTGGCCCTTGCGGCTAAAGGGATCAGGGGGTATGGAGAGAAGGCAGGTACGGGATACTGAGTTGGATGATCAGCCATGATCATATTGAATGGCGGTGCAGGCTCGAAGGGCCGAATGGCCTACTCTGCACCCATTTTCTATGTTTCTATGTTTCTATGTCCCGCTGAGTTACTCCAGCACTCTGTGAAACGTCACCTATCCATGTTCTCCACAGATGCTGCCTGTCCCGCTGAATTACTCCAGCACTCTGTGCTTTTCTCTGCTGATAAGTGTCTCATTTGTCCTTATCTCACCTCTTTTGTCTTTTTATCTCTGGCCTTTGACCATCGAAACCCCCCTCATCCGTATCCATCTATCACCTGCCAGGCTGTTTCCTGCCCCATCTCTCCTCCAGCCCCCCCCCCCCCATCAGTCTGATGAAGGGTCCCAACTCAAAATGTTGCCTATCCATGTTCTCCAAGGATGCTGCCTGACCTGAGTTACTTTAGTATTTTGTGTCTTTCTTTATAAAACGGTTCCTTGCATCTTCTGCCTCCTTACCTTTCTCCTCTTCTCTTTGACTTTTTTTCCTTTCATTTCTATTCTCTTATTCCTCTCTCTCTCTCTCTTCTCTCTCTCTCTCTCTCTCTCTCTCTCTCTCTCTCTCTCTCTCTCTCTCTCTCTCTCTCTCTCTCTCTCTCTCTCTCTCTCTCCCTCTCTCCCTCTCTCCCTCCCCCTCTCCCCCTCTCCCCCCTCTCCCCTCTCCCCCTCTCCCCCTCTCCCCCCCTCTCTCCCCCCCTCTCCCCCCCTCTCCCCCTCTCTCCCCCTCTCTCCCCCCTCTCCCCCTCTCCCCCCTCTCCCCCTCTCTCCCCCTCTCCCCCTCTCCCCCTCTCCCCCTCTCCCCTCTCCCCCTCTCCCCCTCTCCCCCTCTCCCCCTCTCCCCCTCTCCCCCTCCCTCCATCCCTCTCTCTCTCTCTCTCTCCCCTCCCTCCCTCTCTCCCTCTTTACCTCCCTCCCCCTCTCTCTCTCCTTTATGTTGTTTTTCTTCTCAACTTCGCATCTATGAGGTCCCACACCTCCGCACCCAATTATTATGCTGATGAAGACAACAGCGATTGATCTTCCAGTTGTGATCCCCCCCTTCCCGCCCCTCAATGACAACCAGGCCATCTGCACTTGCTGGACAAACCTCTCCTGAGGGCAGGTCTGGGATCTCTTCCTGTGACAAGTCTTGCTTCAGGTAGAACAGGTTGGGCTCTCCTTACTCCAGCTTTCTGCGAGTCAAATCCACAGGATCAGACAGGGAAGGAGGGGATCAGAGTCACACCAGCTCCCTCAGTTTTATATCAGTGCCCCCTCGGTGCACAATTTGCAACTCAAATCCTTCTGTCTCCCACCTTGTGTTTTAATCTTGCCTTTGTTGCAATTATCTGCCTGTGATGTCAATAATTCGAAAACTAAAGTTGACTATTAATCCAATCTTGATAATAGTACACTATGGGCTATAGTACACTAAACAACAGAACATAGACCATCATCCTCGACCTCGAGGGATAACAACCACGACCACACTACAGGCTGCCTCTTGCACTACCATCAAATTGTCTTTGCACTTGTGGCTTGTTTTTGTAATTTTTCTTCTGTCATGTACAATATATATTTTGTGTGTTTGAGTCTATGTGCCCGCAATGTTGCTGCAAGCAAGATTTTAATTGTATCTGTACCTCACCATACTTGTGCAGATAACAATAAACTCGAATTGACTGTCTTGTCTCTGAGATAAACAGTGGGTGAAGCAGAATTAACTGTCTGATTAACTATTAATTAATCAAAATGTATCAAAGTGTCTGATAAAATTCCCAAGCAAGAGATGATGGTTGAAAAACAAAAAATTGGGATTTATAGGATAACAGATTCCCTGGAGTGTTAACCCAATCCACTGATGGAGGAAGGAGGTAGTTTATATTTAGTACAGCAGACATGAGGGCACTACATTTGGGAGCAGTGTTACTTTCCCCAAGTGATCTCCTGCTCATTAAAAGTGGGATTTGATCACTGTCACATGGCTTTTACTAGGATGCAGCTGTGTGTCATTTGGCTGCATGGCAGCAGCAGCAGCTGGACTTAGATACATAGACAATAGGTGCAGGAGTAGGCCATTCGGATCTTCGAGCCAACACTGCCATTCAATATGATCATGGCTGATCATCCACAATCAGTACGCCGTTCCTGCCTTCTCCCCATACCCTTGATTCCGCTAGCCCTAAGAGCTCCATATAACTCACTTTTGAATGCATCCAGTGAATCAGCCTCCACTGCCTTCTGAGGCAGAGAATTCCACAAATTCACAACTCTGTGTGAAAAAGCTTTTCCTCATCTCAGTTCTAAGTGGCCTTCCCATTATTCTTAAACTGGCCACTGGTTCTGGACTCCCAAAACATCGTAACTTGTTTCCTGCATCTAGCGTGTCCAATCCATTAATAATTTTATATGTTTCAAAAAGGTGTCCTTTCATCCTTCTAAATTCCAGTGACGACAAGCCCAGTCGCTCTATTCTTTCATCATATGACAGCCCCGCCATCCCGAGAATTATCCTCATGTACGTACGGTGCACTCCCTCAATAGCAAGAATGTCCTTCCTCAAATTGGGAGACCGAAACTGCACATAATACTACAGGTGTGGTCTCACCAGGGCCCTGTATAACTGTAGAAGGACCTCTTTGCTCCTGTAGCGGCAGATTTCTATGTAGTTCAAGAGATTACTCCCTCTAGCTGCTAAATGGACTACATGGTTAAGGGGAATGTCTTTATACGCATGGCAAGCTCACCGTCCGAGACCTTCAGAGCTTCTTCACAGATAAGTCTTCAAAAACAGTCTTTTGATGCATAAATTCTTTATTGTTGATGAAAAACAAGATACATCCAAACTTCTTCCGCTCATTACTATAATCTTCATTGAACTCCAGCTTATCGCTTTAAACATTAGAAAACTCCTCGTGTCTCCATTACACTTCGCATGGTCAATGGGTAAACCTTCTCCATGCTGGTGCGAGACTAAACAAAAAAACTAAGCTTCTGTACAAGAAACTTTGCTGGAAACACGCCAAAAATGTCATAAATCCCACCCACAATATAACGGGCAGTCTAAAATTTAAAGATACATGCCATAATTAATGACACACAAAACAAGCCAAATGGCCACTACATACCAGCCCCTAATTGTTCCGAGTACATAACGAGGCAATTATTAATAAACATCAAAAAAGTAGCCATGAAGGCTTAACATATATCAAAAGCAAAAAAATCAGGGAATTAAACCCCTGGGTGGTCCTGGGCTGTGGATGGGAGCAATGGTCCTGGGCTGTGGATGGGAGCAGTGGTCCTGAGCTGTGGATGGGAGCAGTGGCCCTGGGCTGTGGATGGGAGCAGTGGCCCTGGGCTGTGGATGGGAGCAGTGGCCCTGGGCTGTGGATGGGAGCAGTGGTCCTGGGCTGTGGATGGGAGCAGTGGTCCTGGGCTGTGGATGGGAGCAGTGGTCCTGGGCTGTGTATGGGAGCAGTGGCCCTGGGCTGTGGATGGGAGCAGTGGTCCTGGGCTGTGGATGGGAGCAATGGTCCTGGGCTGCGGGTGGAAGCAGTGCTTAGGGTAAAGACAAGAGTCTCCCCTTGGGAATCTTCCCTTGTGTCTGATGTGGATCTACATCTCCAGGGCATGAGGTTGGTGAAAACACTATAGCTCTTCCCTGAATTGTGTTTGCTTCTTTGATTAATTGTGCTGACTTTTCCTTTCAATTGTGTCATTTGAAGTGCCGAGGGTTTTTTTTCTTCTTTTTTTCTGGTGCAACTAGAATTGTGCTGTTTTGTGGTGTATCATTGAACTAAAAGGGGGTTTCCACTAATGGGAGAGTCTCGAACCGGAGGGCGCAGTCAGAAATAAAAGGATGTATCTTTACTAAAGTGATAATACCCTAACCTTATTTCAACTGAATTTGAATCTGGCTGATGTAAAATATAGAAACAAAAACCTGTAGATGCTGGTTTGTACCAAAGACACATTACTGGAGTAACTCAGTGGGTCAGGCAGCATCTCTGGACAAACAAGAGATTTTGGGATAGAACAGAAGGAGGGTTCTTACCCAAAATATCACCCATCCTTCTCCTCCATTGATGCGTCCTGACCCGCTGAGTTACTCCAGCACCTATCCATGTTCTCCGCAGATGCTGCCTGATCCACTGAGTTATTCCAGCAATTTGTGTCTATCTGCAATAAAATGTTGATCAGTTATAATTGTTAATGATTGAAGCACAATGTGGGACAAGGAGCTGGAACAGATGCAGTGATAATGTAGAATATTGGGCTGAAGGGATCTGAGGGGCATAGTTACTGTGAACCCAGTGACTTGGAACAATAAGTCTGCCGTGGATTGGAGTAAGGATGTATACAATTTCCCAAAGCGTTGATGCTATCTCTGTCTCCAATGTTTGGAGACCCTGGGAAAGGGTGCAGACAAGATTTATGAGGACATTGCCAAGAAGGAACTGATGGCGGACTTTGGAAGGAATAGGATGGGGACCCACAGTCCCATTTATATCAATGGGTGGATGGTTGAAAGGGTCAAGAGCTTCAAATTCCTGGGCGTGCAGATCTCTGAAGATCTTTCCTGGTCCGAGAACACTGGTGCAATTATCAAGAAAGTTCATCAGCGCCTCTACTTCCTGAGAAGATTACGGAGAATCAGTTTGTTAAGGAGAACTCTCTCTAACTTCTACAGGTGCACAGTAGAGAGCTTGCTGACCGGTTGCATCATGGCTTGGTTTGGCAATTTGAGCGCCCTGGAGAGGAAAAGACTACAAAAAGGAGTAAGCACTGCCCAGTCTATCATGGGCTCTGACCTCTCTTCCATCGAGGGGATTTACCGCAGTCGCTGCCTCAAAAAGGCTGGGAGTATCATCAAAGACCCACACCATCCTTGCCACACACTCATCTCTCTGCTACCTTCAGGTAGAAGGTACAGGAGCCTGAAGACTGCAACGACCAGGTTCAGGAATAGCTACTTCCCCACAGCCATCAGGCTATTAAACCTGGCTCAGACAAAACTATGAACATTAATAACCCATTATCTGTTATTTGCACTTTATCAGTTTATTTATACAATGGTATATGAACACACTGATCTGTTTTTGTAGTCAATGCCTACCAAGAGCGGAACTCACTATAAAAACATTGAGAGGACGGGGGACACAAATTATTGGCGGCCGCACGCGCATGCACGCACTCACCCGCACATGCACATGTGCACACTCACCCACATCATGTCCCACCCCCATTACCTGCTGACCGACGTCTCTCTCGTCCAATCCGCGCCGTCGATCAGCAGTCCCACCTCCAATGTCTCGCGGAAAGCGGAGATTTTAAAATCTGGATCACACAACTTGGGGTAGATGTCCCCCACCTCTCAAAACATGGAGGGGACGTGTCCACTTTGGGGCCCCCAGGTTTTCCGTCCCTGATGCCTACTATGTTCTGTTGTGCTGAAGCAAAGCAAGAATTTCATTGTCCTATCCCGGACGCATGACAATAAACTCACTTGAATAGTTGTTGCTGCCATGTCAAACCAGTACTTTGTCCACAGATCTGATGGGCCTGCAGTGCAGGGGATCACCACACGGTGGGAGTGTTGACCACAAACTGATCCCTAACCAGTCTGAAGAAGGGTCTCGACCTGAAACATCGCCTATCTCCTTCGCTCCTTAGATGCTGCTGCACCCGCTGAGTTTCGCCAGCCTTTTGTGTACCCTTGACCACAGACTGGTTGGGCCTGCAGTGCAGTGGATCACCACGGTGGGAGTGTTATAGAAACATAGAAACATAGAAAATAGGTGTAGGAGGAGGCCATTCGGCACTTCGAGCCAGCACCGCCATTCAATACGATCATGGCTGATCATCCGCTATCAATAACCCGTGCCTGCCTTCTCCCCATATCCCTTGACTCTACTAGCCCCTAGAGCTCTATCCAACTCTCTCTTAAATCCATCCAGTGATTTGGCCACCACTGCCCTCTGTGGCAGGGAATTCCACAAATTCACAACTCTCTGTGTAAATTTTGTTTTCTCAGCTCAGTCTTAAATGACCTCCCCTTTATTCTAAGACTGTGGCCCCTGGTTCTGGACACCCAACATTGGGAACATTTTTCCTGCATCTAGCTTGTCCAGTCCTTTTATAATTGTATATGTTTCTATAAGATCCCCCCTCAGCCTTCTAAACTCCAGTGAATACAAGCCTAGTCTTTTCAATCTTTCCTCATATGACAGTCCCGCCATCCCAGGGATCAATCTGGTGAACCTACGCTGCACTGCCTCAATCACAAGGATGTCCTTCCTCAAATTAGGAGACCAAAACTGAACACAATACTCCAGATGTGGTCTCACCAGAGCCCTGAACAACTGCATATTTTTACTCCTTTACTCCTATACTGAAATCCTCTTGTTACGAAGGCCAACATTCCATTAGCTTTCTTCAATGCCTGCTGTACCTGCACGCCAACTTTCAGTGACCGGTGTACAAGGACACCCAGGTCTCCCTGCACCTCCCTCTTACCTAACCTAACCCCATTGAGATAATAATCTGTCCCCTTGTTTTTGCCGCCAAAGTGGATAACCTCACATTTATCGATATTATACTGCATCTTCCACGCATCTGCCCACTCACTCAACCTGTCCAGGTCCCCTGCAACCTCCTAACATCCTCTTCACAGTTCACACTGCCACCCAGCTTTGTGTCATCCGCAAACTTACTAGTGTTGCTCCTAATTCCCTCTTCCAAATCATTAATATATATGGTAAACAATTGCGGCCCCAGCAACGAGCCTTGCGACACTCCACTCGCCATTGCCTGCCATTCTGAAAAGGACCCGTTCACTCCTACTCTTTGCTTCCGGTCTGCCAACCAATTTTCTATCCACGTCAACACCCTACCCCCAATACCATGCGCTCTAATTTTAGTCACCAGTCTCCCGTGTTGGACCTTATCAAAGGCTTTCTGAAGTCTAGATACACTACATCCACTGGCACCCCTTCATCCATTTTACTTGTCACATCCTCAAAAAATTCTAGAAGATTAGTCAAGCATGATTTCCCTTTCATAAATCCATGTTGAATTGGACTTGCCAGCAACATACTACATGTTATCCACAAATTGGAGCGACCTGTTACACAAATTCACTTCACATTGGGAGCTGTCTACAAATTAGATATAATTGTGCTCTTTACTGCAAAATGGTGCTTTATTGCTTTGTGACGTGTTTCCTTTCCCCGTAACGTACCCATTGCCCAAATGCCAAAGTTTGTAAAAGCCCTGAAACCAGTGAAGATTTGGGATGAAAATCAAGGAACTGCAAGTAGATCACAACAATCCTGCAGGTTTTGCACAATCACAGTACTTTCATTTCTTTGTATATCTTGTATGTGTATGTGACAAAGTTGACCTGCAGCAGCTGGTTTACAAAAAAACAAACAATGCCGGGTTAACTCAGCAGGCCAGGCATAATGCCCATAGTAAAGAGTAGAGCTTTGGTGGGCAACTCGAGAAGTTCACTGTTTGTGTACAAGGTTTGATGTCCATAGTAAGAGTTACTACATTGGGCAGTTCAGTCGTGGAGTTCACTGTTTGTGTACAAGGTTTGATGCCCATAGTAAGAGTTACAGCATTGGGCAGCTCAGTCAGTGAGTTCACTGTTTGTGTAAAGTGTTGTCTTTGATATAGCTGGCATGTTGCTGTGCCAGTTTGATTATGTATATAGTCAATGTATTCTTATACCCTGTAGGATTCACTACTGCAGCCACATTTGAATTTCACTGTACCTTAATTGGTACTTGTGACAATAAACTGACCTTCAAACATTGGGCCTAGAGTTATTTTTCCAGGCCCTGTCCCATCCAATGTTTGATATTTGAGGTGAATGTAGAATCTTCTTGCCTGCTGTTGTTTCGCCCTCTACAGTTATTCTACTTGTTTTCTGGTTGATGTGCCAAGGTCTTTTTAGATCTTCAAATGCCCCCAGTTTTTTATGGTTTGTGATAGATGGACTTTGTCAACTTACTGTTCCAAGTACTGCTTGTGATAGAGGGTGTGATCAAGGATGTCAGGAGATTTCAATCATTAAAGTGATCTATTTTTTTGTTATAACCAAGTCGACCTAATCTATTTGTATTTGATAAGGTCCCACATAGGAGATTAGTGGGCAAAATCAGGGCACATGGTATTGAGGGTAGAGTGCTGACATGGACAGAGAAGTGGTTGGCAGACAGGAAACAAAGAGTAGGGATTAATGGGTCCCTTTCAGAATGGCAGGCAGTGACTAGTGGGAAACCGCAAGGCTCGGTGCTGGGACCGCAGCTATTTACAATATACATCAATGACTTGGATGAAGGGATTCAAAGTAACATTAGCAAATTTGCAGATGACACAAAGCTGGGTGGCAGTGTGAACTGCGAGGAGGATGTTATAAGAATGCAGGGTGACTTGGACAGGTTGGGGGAGTGGGCAGATGCATAGCAGATGAAGTTTAATGCGGACAAATGTGAGGTTATCCACTTTGGTAGCAAAAACAGAAAGGCAGATTACTATCTAAATCGTGTCAAGTTGGGAAAATGGGAAATACAATGGGATTTGGGGGTCCTTGTTCATCAGTCAATGAAAGTAAGCATGCAGGTACAGCAGGCAGTGAAGAAAGCGAATGGCATGTTGGCCTTTATAACAAGAGAAATCGAATATAGGAGCAAAGAGGTCCTTCTGCAGTTGTACAGAGCCCTAGTGAGACCACACCTGGAGTATTGTGTGCAGTTTTGGTCCCCTAATTTGAGGAACGATATTCTTGCTATTGAGGGCGTACAGCGTAGGTTCACAAGATTAATTCCCAGGATGGCGTGACTGTCATATACTGAGAGAATGGAGCAGCTGGGCTTGTACACTCTGGAGTTTAGAAGAATGAAAGGGCATCTCATTGAAACAAATATGATTGTTAAGGGTTTGGCAACGCTAGAGGCAGGAAACATGTTCCCAATGTTGGGGGAGTCCAGAACCAGGGGCCACAGTTTAAGAATAAGGAGTAAGTCATTTAGAACGGAGACGAGGAAACACGTTTTCTCACAGAGAGTGGTGAGTCTGTGGAATTCTCTGCCTCTGAGGGTGGTGGAGGCAGATTCTCTGGAAGCTTTCAAGAGGGAGCTAGATAGGGCTCTTAAAAATAGCAGAGTCAGGGGATATGGGGAGAAGGCAGGAATGGGGTACTGATTGGGGATGATCAGCCACGACATCCTGTGCCAAGACATAGAGGACAAGACCCAAACAACAGGCAGGGGGGAAGGCTGGCACTGTCTTCTTTGACCTCACAGCTGCATATGATACTGTGTGGCTGCGTGGACCACACATGAAGCTTCTGGAAACCATCCCAGACAAGCACATGGTGAGCTTCATCATGGAGATGCTGAGCAACCGCAGCTTCAGGCTACACACCAACAATGGGCAAAGCAGCAGGGTGAGGAAACTTAAGAACGGCGTCCCTCAGGGTTCCATGCTGGCACCAATGCTGTTCAACATCTACATCCATGACCTGCCTGCAACCCAGTCAAAGAAGTATGGCTATGCTGATAACCTGGCCATCCTACTCAGTAAGCCATCCTGGGAAGCAGCAAAAGAGGGCCTCTCTGAAGACATGAACATCCTGTCTTCATACCTGAGGAACTGGCGCCTCAAGCTCAGCATGGGTAAGACAACATCTTCAATGTTCCACCTCAACAACAGGGAGGCCCTATAGCAGAAGCGTCCATGTCGCGGGGAAGGAAACTGGAAGTATCCCGAGCTAATTCTGCTACCACCATCATCTATTGCGACAAGTGATGGCTTCCATTGATTGTCGCCGGAAGCTTGCGTCCTTTTCAGGACGGACTATGACAGCAAGGCCAACATTTGTAACGAGATGGACACAAAAAGAAGAGACAACAGGGAAGCAACCTGCGAGATGAACGTCATAGAAACATAGAAACTAGGTGCAGGAGTAGGCCATTCGGCCCTTCGAGCCTGCACCGCCATTCAATATGATCATGGCTGATCATCCAACTCAGTATCCCATACCTGCCTTCTCTCCATACCCTCTGATCCCCTTAGCCACAAGGGTCACATCTAACTCCCTCTTAAATATAGCCAATGAACTGGCCTCAACTACCCTCTGTGGCAGAGAGTTCCAGAGACCCACCACTCTCTGTGTGAAAAAAGTCCTTCTCATCTCGGTCCTAAAGGATTTCCCCCTTATCCTTAAGCTGTGACCCCTTGTCCTGGACCTCCCCAACATCGGGAACAATCTTCCTGCATCTAGCCTGTCCAACCCCTTAAGAATTTTGTAAGTTTCTATAAGATCCCCTCTCAATCTCCTAAATTCTAGAGAGTATAAACCGCGTCTATACAGTCTTTGTTCATAAGACAGTCTTGACATCCCAGGAATCAGTCTGGTGAACCTTCTCTGCACTTCCTCTATGGCAATAATGTCCTTCCTCAGATTTGGAGACCAGAACTGTACGCAATACTCCAGGTGTGGTCTCACCAAGACCCTATACACCTGAAGTAGAACCTCCCTGCTCCTATACTCAAATCCTTTTGCTATGAAAGCTAACATACCATTTCCTTTCTTCACTGCCTGCTGCACCTGCATGCCTACTTTCAATGACTGGTGTACCATGACACCCAGGTCGCGCTGCATCTCCCCTTTTCCTAATCGGCCTCCATTTAGATAATAGTCTGTTTTCCTATTTTTGCCACCAAAGTGGATAACCTCACATTTATCCACATTATACTGCATCTGCCAAACATTTGCCCACTCACCCAGCCTATCCAAGTCACCTTGCTGTCTCCTAGCATCCTCCTCACAGCTAACACTGCCCCCAGCTTAGTGTCATCCGCAAACTTGGAAATATTGCCTTCAATTCCCTCATCCAGATCATTAATGTATATTGTAAATAGCTGGGGTCCCAGCACTGAGCCTTGCAGTACCCTACTAGTCACTGCCTGCCATTGTGAAAACGACCCGTTTACTCCTACTCTTTGCTTCCTGTTTGTCAGCCAGTTCTCTATCCACATCAATACTGAACCCCCAATGCCGTATGCTTTAAGTTTATATACTAATCTCTTATGTGGGACCTTGTTGAAAGCCTTCTGGAAGTCCAGATACACCACATCCACTGGTTCTCCCCTATCCATGCTACTAGTTACATCCTCGAAAAATTCCACAAGATTCGTCAAGACATGATTTACCTTTCGTAAATCTATGCTGACTTTGTCCAATGATTTCACCACTTTCCAAATGTGCTGCTATCCCATCTTTAATAACTGACTCCTTCAGTTTCCCCACTACCGATGTTAGACTAACTGGTCTGTAACTCCCCATTTTCTCTCTCCCCCCCTTCTTAAAAAGAGGGGTTACGTTTGCTACCCGCCAATCCTCAGGAACTACTCCAGAATCTAAAGAGTTTTGAAAGATTATCACTAATGCATCCACTATTTCCGAAGCTACTTCCTTAAGTACTCTGGGATGCAGCCTATCTGTCCCTGGGGATTTATTGGCCTTTAATCCATTCAATTTACCCAACACCACTTCCCGACTAACCTGGATTTCACTCAAGTCCTCCTTTGACCCGCGGTCTCCTGCTATTTCCGGCAGATTATTTATGTCTTCCTTAGTGAAGACGGAACCAAAGTAGTTATTCAATTGGTCCGCCATATCCTTGTTCCCCATGATCAACTCCCCTGTTTCTGGCTGCAAGGGACCTACATTTGTTTTAACTAATCTCTTTCTCTTCACATATCTATAAAAACTTTTGCAGTCAGTTTTTATGTTCCCTGCCAGTTTTCTTTCATAATCTATTTTTCCTTTCCTAATCAAGCCCTTTGTCCTCCTCTGCTGGTCTCTGAATTTCTCCCAGTCCTCTGGTATGCTGCTTTTTCTGGCTACTTTGTACGCATCATCCTTTGCTTTGATACTATCCCTGATTTCCCTTGTTATCCATGGATGCACTACCTTCCCTGATCTATTCTTTTGCCAAACTGGGATGAACAATTTTTGTAGTTCATCCATGCAGTCTTTAAATGTCTTCCATTGCGTATCCACCGTCAACCCTTTTACAATTGATTGCCAGTCAATCTTGGCCAATTCACGTCTCATACCCTCAAAGTTACCTTTCCTTAAGTTCAGAACCATGTTTCTGAATTAACAATGTCACTCTCCATCCTAATGAAGAACACGACCATATTATGGTCACTCTTGCCCAAGGGGGCACGCACAATAAGACTGCTAACTAACCCTTCCTCATTACTCAATACCCAGTCTAAAATAGCCTGCTCTCTCATTGGTTCCTCTACATGTTGATTTAGATAACTATCCCGCATACTTTCCAAAAAATCCTCTTCCTCAGCGCCCCTGCCAATTTGATTCACCCAATCTATATGTAGATTGAAGTCACCCATTATAACTGTTTTGCCTTTGTCGCACGCATTTCTAATGTCCTGTTTGATACCATCCCCGACATCACTACTACTGTTAGGTGGCCTGTACACAACTCCCACTAGCGTTTTCTGCCCCTTAGTGTTTTGCAGCTCTACCCATACCGATTCCACATGCTCCAAGCTAATGTCCTTCCTTTCCATTGCGTTAATCTCCTCTCTAACCAGCAATGCTACCCCACCTCCTTTTCCTTTCTCTCTATCCCTCCTGAATATTGAATATCCCTGGATGTTCAGCTCCCAGCCTTGGTCACCCTGGAGCCATGTCTCTGTGATCCCAACTATATCATACTCATTAATAGCTATCTGCACGTTCAACTCATCCACCTTATTACGAATACTCCTTGCATTGAGACACAAAGCCTTCAGGCTTGTTTTTACAACGCTCTTACCCCTTATACAATTTTGTTGAGAAGTGGCCCTTTTTGTTTTTTGCCCTGGTTTTGTCTGCCTGCCACTTTTACTTTTCACCTTGCTCCCTATTGCTTCCACCCTCGTTTTACACCCACCTGCCTCTCTGCTCTTGTACCCATCCCCCTGCCACATTAGTTTAAATCCTCCCCGACAGCACTAGCAAACACTCCCCCAAGGACATTGGTTCCATTCCAGCCCAGGTGCAGACCGTCCTGTTTGTACTGGTCCCACCTCCCCCAGAAATGGTTCCAGTGCCCTAAAAATTTGAATCCCTCCCCCTTGCACCATTTTTCAAGCCACGTATTCATCTGCAATATCCTCCTATTTCTACTCTGACTGGCCCGTGGTACTGGTAATAATCCAGAGATTATTACCTTTGAGGTCCTACTTTTAAGTTTATCTCCTAGCTCCCTAAATTCACCTTGTAGGACCTCATCCCTTTTTTTACCTATATCGTTGGTGCCAATATGCACCACGACAACTGGCTGTTCACCCTCCCCCTCCAGAATGTTCTGCAGCCGTTCAGTGACATCCCTGACATTTGCATCAGGGAGGCAACATAGCATCCTGGAGTCTCATTTACGGCCGCAGAAACGCCTATCTATTCCCCTGACAATTGAATCCCCTATTACAATTGCCCTTCCCCTCTTTTTCCCCCCATCATGTGCTGCAGAGCCACCCATGGTGCCATTAACTTGGCTGCTGCTGCATTCCCCTGATGAGCCATCTCCCTCAACAGTATCCAAAATCGTAAACCTGTTTAGTAGGGAGATGACCGCAGGGAACTCCTGCACTATCTGCCTACTGCTTTGCTGGATATTGGCCACCCGCTCCCTTTCTGTCCTCTTACCTTTTACCTGTGGCGTGACCAACTTGCTGTATGTGCTATGCACGAGTTTCTCTGCATCGCGGATGCTCCAGTATGAATCCAGCCGCAGCTCCACTCATGGTGGATAACGCCTGGTTACGGTCCCAGCCTGTCCCCACGTACCTCGGTGTGAAGCTCGACAGAATGTTGTCATTCAAACAACACCTGGAAGGTGCCAAGGCAAAGACAAGCGCCCGTGCCACACTGATACGCCGCCTAGCCGGCACCACATGGGAAGCCACAACGAAGACACTGCGCATGTCCACAGTGGCCCTGGTGTTCTCAGCCGCCGAGTACTGCGCCCCGGTCTGGTGCCGTAGCCCTCACGTCAAGAAGCTGATTGCTGCCCTCAACAGCGCCCTGCGGACTGTCTCCGGATGCCTACGAGCCACCCCAATAAACCAACTGCCCGTCCTCGTTGGCATCGCCGCAGCCAACATCAGACGAGAAGCAGCCACGCTGGCCCTCTCTCAAAAGGCGCAGACCAGTGAATCCCACCTCCTCCATCAGATCGTCACTGAGACACCACGACGAGTGCGCCTCAAGTCACGGCAACCCTTTGCCATGCAAGCCCAAGAGCTGCTCTGCACAACACCGGCTGACACTTCTAAGGCCGCCTGGGTGAAGACAAGATGGAGAGACCAGTGGAAGTCAGTGGAACCATCGAGGCTACACCATTACATTGATGACCCCATGGACGTCCCTGGCCAGGACCTGCCCCAAAAGCAGTGGGCAACCCTAAACCACTTGAGGACAGGCATTGAACGCTATGGAGTAGCGGTGAAGAGGTGGGGCCTCATGGACAGCGCCTCCTGCGATTGTGGGGACCCAACACAGACAGTGGAGCACATCGTCACCAGTTGCCCCAAACACCAGCCACTGAATGGTGAACGAGGTCTGATTGACCTGGACGATGACACGTTGGCCTGGCTCGCCTCAACAGAGCTGCAGGTCTAAAAGACATACGACAGAAGAAGAAGATCAGCCATGATCACATTGAATGGCGGTGCTGGCTCGAAGGGCCGAATGGCCTACTCCTGCACCTATTGTCTATTGTCACCCAGGATCTCCAAAGACTGGGTCCTCTGATGCTGGAAGAATCTGCCAGGGTTAGACTCTTTTCCCCATTCTGCCAAATGTTGCATAAACAGGGCCAAACTTCACTACTGTTCCTCTACTTGTACATCTCATTTAATTTAAAGTATTTATTTGTCAGTTAAAGTAGTATCTGGTTTGTCATGGTGTGTTTCTCCAGATATTTGAACTGCCTATATGCTCCTATCTGTTTCTGTTTGTGCACAGAGTTTCAATATCCATCGTAAAGGGCACGGTATCAGGGGCAGTGTCGAGGAGAACACTTCATGTGACATGGGAAGTTTCACATTTAGAGACACAGCACAGAAACAGGCCCTTTGGCCCACCGAGTCTGCACCGACCAGCGATCCCTGCACATTAACTCTATCCCACACACACTAGGGACAATGTTACATTTATACCAAGTCAATTAACCTACAAACCTGCACGTCTTTGGATAGTGGGAGGGAAGTGAAGATCTTTGAGAACACCCACAGTCACTGGGTGAATGTGCAAACTCCGTACAGAACCCGTGTCTCTGGCGCGTAAGGCAACAACTCTACCGCTGTGCCATTGTGCTGCCCTTCAACAAAGCTGGCATGTTGCTGTGCCAGTGAATTACAGTAGTCAATGTATTCTGCTACCCTGTAGGGTTCAGTACAATCCTTTCAATGGCTGTTCCTGCTCCTCAGGACATTTCATTTCATTTGGAATCTCTTCTTCTCTAGGTATCCAGTGTGAAGGAGGATGTCAACAGACATCAAATTACTAACGTGACATTGGTTTGTTTTGTATATAACTTGGTCTGTGTGAATATGGTTATGGAGTTGTTACAAAGGTAAGGCCTCTGTTTAGAACCTTCTCTTTTTTTCGTGTGGCGTGCACAGCCTAAAGTTGTAGGACAACTTGTTCTATTTGATCTTCCATTTGTGCATGTCGAGTTGATTGCATTAGTCGAAACAGGGCGGACTGCGTGAAGGTTGCAATCTTCCACCCCTGGGCTTCAGTATGGATGAATGTTTGGGAAAGATTAACAATTATATTCTCTAATTGGGCTCAGCCTGTCTCAGCTTGGGGCCCACTTTAGTTTAAAGATTATATTGCCCCTTCCCCTTGTTAGGGTTTATTCACTGAAGTTGTGGTCTGGGCCTATTTGAAGGAGTTTAACAGGGGCCACTGGTGTGTACTTTCACAGAGTGCTGGAGTAATTCGGCGGATCAGGCAGCATCTGTGAAGAATATGGATAGGTGACGTTTCACAGAGTGCGTTAGTGGGTCAGGCCGCCTCTCTGGAGAACTTGGATAGGTACAAAGTGCCTATATCCACCTACCAGTTGCAAGGGTTTGGCCCACCTCATCTCTTCAGTATTCTCCCCATCAATCTGAACAAGGGTCCTGATCTAAATGATGCTTGTCAACTCACTTTGTGGGGACAAAGATGCTGCCTGATCTGTTGAGTACCTCCCACTCTTTGTTTTTAGACCTAGTTATATTCCCCTGTTGGGTCGAAGGAAAAGTAGTTTAATATTTGTGGACATTGTTTCAAGTTTACAATTTACTAATCCTGACCCTTTTGTTCACTGTAGTTTTTAGTTAATCTGAATCTATATCTGGTTTAGTCTGAGTGTCAGAACTTCCACAATCTATTTCCTGTTCCTCTCCCTGTGAAGGGGTAACGTTCAGTTTCCACCTTGTATCTCCAAAGACTGGGTCCCATGCTGCTGGAAGTATTTTCTGCGGTTAGACATTCTCTTCCCATTAAGCCAAATGTTGGCAGGACCATGGGCAAAATGCTTCCCCATCGCTGCTCCTCCGACTTAAGTCATTTAATTCAAAGTATTTCTTCCAGAAGTATAGTCTGGGCTGTCTGTCAAGTTCTCTAAATATTTTGAACTGACTGCGTGTCCCTGTTTGTGTACAGGGTTTGATGCCCATAGTAAGAGTTACAGCGTTGGGCAACTCAGTCAGGGACTTCACTGTTTGTGTGAAGCATTGTCTTTGATATAGCTGGCATGTTGCTGTACCAGTTTGATTATGAAAATAGTCAATGTATTCTTCTACCCTGTAGGATTCACTACTGCAGCCACATTTGAATTTCACTGTACCTTTATTGGTACATGTGACAATAAACTGACCTTGAAACATTGGGCCTAGAGTTATTTTTCCAGACCCTGTCCATCCAGCGTTTGATATTTTGAGGTGAATGTAGAATTTTCTCGCCTGCTGCTGTTTCTCCCTCTACAGTTATTCTACTTGTTTCTGGTCGGTGCCAAGGTCTTTGGAGATCTTCTAATGTCCCCAGTTTTCTATGGTTTATGATAGATGGGCTTTTTAACTTGCTGTTTCAAGTACTGCTTGTCATAGAGGAAGTGATCAAGGATGTCAGGGGATTTCAATCGTTAAAGTGATCTATTTATATTTAGCTATAACCAAGTCTATCTAATCTAGTCTTTGTGGATATGGTATGAAGATAAGGCCCTTGTTTAGACCCTCTCGTGGTTTCAATGGGGATAAATCTTTGAGAAAGATTAACAATGTATTTTCCTAATTGCTTTGTGGTCATGTTCCTTGTATTTCAGGATGCTGGAATGTTGAGCAGAAGTGCTGGAGGCACTCTGAGGGTCTGGCAGCATCTGTGGGGGTGGGACAAAGCTTGGCATGTGGGGGAGGGTGATTGGCAGATGGATGGAATAAGTGATAAAGGCCAGAGTTGAACGTGATAAAACATGTTTGATAAGAAGGGTAGAGGTGTGGAAGATGAAGCCAGAGGGAGGTTTATGGGTGAATGGGACATGGGAGGGGATAAAAGGGAAATGTGACATAGAGGTGGGAAATCAGCACACTGGTGATGGGCACCACTTCTTTCCCTGCCCCCCCACTCTGGTGAAGGGAACCCCCTCTTTCCCTGCCCCCACTCTGGTAGAAACATAGAACCATAGAAAATAGGTGCAGGAGGGGGCCATTCGGCCCTTCGAGCCAGCACCACCATTCATTGTGATCATGCCTGATCGTCCCCAATCAATAACCTGTGCCTGCCTTCTCCCCATATCCCTTGATTCCACTAGCCCCTAGAGCTCTCTCTTAAATCTCTCCAGTGACTTGGCCTCCACTGCCCTCAGTAGCAGGGAATTCCACAAATTCACAACTCTCTGGGTGAAAATGTTTATTCGCACCTCAGTCTTAAATGGCTTCCCCTTTATTCTAAAACTGTGGCCCCTGGTTCTGGACTTGCCCAACATTGGGAATATTTTTCCTGCATCTAGCTTGTCCAGTCGTTTTATCTTCTTCTTCTTGCGTATGGCGTGCACAGCCTAAAGTTGTAGGACAACTTGTTCTAATTGATGATATTTGATTGTGCACGCCAGGTTGATTGCATTGGTTGAAACAGGGCGGACCACGTGAAGGTTGCAATCTCCCACCCCCAGTCCTTTTACAATTGTATATGTTTCTATAAGATCCCCCCTCATCCCTCTGAACTCCAGTGAATACAAGCCTAGTCTTTTCAATCTCTCCTCAAATGACAGTCCTGCCATCCCAGGGATCATTGTCGTGAACCTACGCTGCACTGCCTCAATCACAAGGATGTCCTTCCTCACACTAGGAGACCAAAACTGGGCACAATACTCCAGATGTGGTCTCACCGGAGCCCTATACAACTGCAGAAGAACCTCTTTAGTCCTATACTGAAATCCTCTTGTTATGGTGAAGGGAACCCCCTCTTTCCCTGCACCCCCCCCACCCTGGTGATAGGAACACCCTCTTTCCCTGCACCCCCCCACCCTGTTGATGGGAACCCCCTCTTTCCCTGCCCTCCCCCCCCCCATCCTGGTGATGGGAACCCCCTCTTTCATTGCACCCCCACCCTGGTGATGGGAACCCCCTCCTTCCCTGCACCCCCACCATGGTGTGAACACTTCCCTCAACACATTGGTCACTCTGCTGCTTCCCTCTGTATGCTCACCTCCCAAACCACTCATATTTCACTCTATCCCCTTCCACCCATACTCCTCCCTCCAGCTTTACATTTCACTCTTTTCATCTGTAGCACCTTTTGTCTCCTTGTCACCACTAGCCAATATCACAACCCATCACCCTCTCCCATGTATCCACTAATCACATAACAGGCTTTGTCCTGCTCCCACCTCTTTCCCACTTTCTCTGTATGACTCCATCAGTCTAAAAGGGTTCAACAGGAAATGACAGCATCTGTCCATTCCCTTTGTGGTTAGGTAGATGTTGCCTGATCTGCCAAGTACCTCCAGGACTTTGTTTTGGACCAGGATACATTCCCTGGTTAAAGTAATCCTAGTTGGCTGCTGTTGCATGGAAAGTAGTTTAACGTTCATGACACTTGTTTTTAAGTCATTATAATTAAGTAATCTTGCCACTTCCATTCACCCAACTGTAGCTTTGTTTGGAATTAGTCTAAATCTATATTTGGTTTAGTATGTTTGTGTCTGAATCCATTTCATCTCCTCTCTGCTCCTTTCTAAAGGGGTAACCAATTAGTGTTAGTTTCCACCCAGTATCTCCAAAGACGATGCTGGAAGAGTCTACCAGGGTTAGGCTCTCTTCCCCTTTCTGCCAAATGTTGCATAAACTGGGCCAAACTTCACTACTGTTCCTTTACTTGTCTGTCTCATTTATTTCAAAGTATTTCTTTGTTGGTTAAAGTAGTATCTGGTTTGTCATGGTGTGTTTTTCCAGATATTTGAACTGCCTGTATGCTCCTACAGGGCTGCAATCTCTCACGTATTTGACGAAATTCTCACGCTCTCACGCTGATGACAGAAGTTCTCATGCTCAAATTTAAAACCAACCAAACAAACAAATAAATAAATAAATAAAGCCACACACCTCCACTATCACCAATGAGAATAGTTTTCTGTTGGCTTAAGCCCATCGCACACTATTTAAAATGGCAATGTAGGCAAAAATGCTGGAGAAACTCAGCAGGTGAGGCAGCATCTTTGTCTGAGTTTGATCCTTCTTCAGACTCAAGCACTTCTTCAGCATTTTTGTCTATCGTTCTACAGATGCTGCCTCACCCCCATTCACATTCCCGTGCAGATGGTGTGATAGGTGAGACACGGCCATGGTTCCAGCACCGACCCCCCTGACCGCTCACACCTCCCATCTTCACCTACGGCGGCTCTTTGTCCGGCAGCGGCTCTGTCCGCACCGCATGGAGTGTTGACCCTGGCCAGGAGCGGACCAGGCGAGTGAGGGCATCGGTGCTGCCTCTGGATCCGCGGGGATGAATCTCAGGCTATAGCTCTGCTCCGATGCCCAACCCCCTGGTCACCGACCCTCACCTCCACCGGACCCCTGGGTCACTGTCCCTCACCTTCCCCAGACCCCCGGGTCACTGACCCTCACCTCCCCCGGGTCACTGTCCCTCACCTTCCCCAGACCCCCGGGTCAGTGACCCTCCCCTCCCCCAGACCCCCGGGTCAGTGACCTTCCCCTCCCCTAGACCCCCGGGTCAGTGATCCTCACCTCCCTTGGACCCCCCCGGGTCACTGACCCTTACCTCCCCTGGACCCCTGGGTCACTGACCCTCACCTCTCCCGGACCCCAGCTGGACACAGAACACCTGGGCTGCCCCGCATTCCCATGGAGGGGGGGGGGGGGAGAGAGGGAAATACGCCCCGGACATTGCCAAGTCTCTGCTTACTCCGGGTGTTGTCGCCGCTTCACTGATACACACTCTCACACACAACCTAACACACACCCTTACACACACACAACCTAACACACACTGCACACACAAGGTTTAAAGGGATTTGGGTCAAATGCGGATAAATGGGACTAGTATCGATGGGGACATCTTGATCTGCATGGACAATTTGGAATGAAGGGCCTGTTTCCATGCTGTAAGTCTATAACACACTGTAGAAAGGGTGCAATTGCTCTGGAGTGGATCCAGGGGCAGTTACTCTTGAAACGTGGAAACTCGTGAAGATTTTTCAACAGTGTGAAAAATGTCCACGAGTAAAAATTTACTCATGATGGAAAAATTTGTTACCTTTTACTCGTAGTTGTAATGGAAGTTTAACGGTGGACACCCGTATATACTCGTGGGTACTCGTAGCTCAGCAGCTGGACAGAGAAAAAAAAAGGTGAGTGCAAAAAAAGGTTATGTCAACATCAGCACGTGACCTGGGTCTGTCCAGGGCATTTACCCTCATTGCTGGAGAAACCTTTGCAGAAGAAGCTTGTCTCGAGATGGTACCCAACAAAATCCAACTGAAGGGCAGAGCAAAGCCATACAAAAAACCTGCCATGAAGGCTTTGCACACACAGGAGAGGAGACGCAGGAGGAAATGCAACAGGAGGAGGCAACACTGCATGAGGGCTCCCTGCAGCAGGAGAACAGGGAGGTTGAATATGTGCAGAACACCTCCCTGGCAGCTGTGTTTGGCAATGTCTCAGACTTGGAGGCCCCATTGATTAAGGGTAAGCATGGGATGTTGACCTTTATAACAGGAGGATTTCAGTATAGGAATAAAGAGGTTATAGATACATGTGAGGTCATCCACTTTGGCGGCAAAAACAAGGGGGCAGATTATTATCTCAATGGGGTTAGGTTAGGTAAGGGGGAGGTACAGCGAGACCTGGGTGTCCTTGTACACCTGTCATTGAAAGTTGGCGTGCAGGTACAGCAGGCAGTGAGGAAAGCTAATGGAATGTTGGCCTTCATAACAAGAGGATTTCAGTATAGGAGTAGAGAGGTTCTTCTACAGTTGTATAGGGCTCTGGTAAGACCACATCTGGAGTATTGCGTACAGTTTTGGTCTCCTAATTTGAGGAAGGACATCCTTGTGATTGGAGCATGCAGATTGATCCCTGGGATGGCGGGACTGTCATATGAGGAAAGATTGAAAAGACTAGGCTGGATGAGGGGGGACCTTATAGAAATATATACCATTATAAAAGGACTGGACAAGCTAGATGCAGGAAAAATGTTCCCAATGTTTGACGAGTCCAGAACCAGGGGCCACAGTCTTAGAATAAAGAGGAGGCCATTTAAGACTAAGGTGAGAAAAACTTTTTCACCCAGAGAGTTGTGAATGTGTGGAATTCCCTGCCACTGAAATTCAATTCAATTCAATTCAATCTTTAATTGTCATTGTGCAGTGTACAATACAGAGACAACGAAACGTCATTCCGAAGGGCGAACTTCCGAATGAACAAGTAATTGCGCAGTAGTATGAGTTAATATACGTCTATACATATACAGTGTCCGGGGTGGGGGGGGGGGGGTGGGGGGGGGGGGGGAGACAAGCAGTATTTGAGGTGCAGCGTTGAGATGCGTGACAGCCGCAGGGAAGAAGCTGTTCTTGAGCCTGCTGGTCCGGCAGCGGAGGGACCTGTAGCGTCTCCTGGATGGGAGGAGGGTAAGCAGTCTCTGATTGGGGTGTGAGCTGTCCCTGGCGATGCTGTGCGCCTTGCGCAGGCATCGTTTACTATGGACAGACTCAATGGAGGGGAGTGAGGAGCCTGTGATGCGTTGGGCGATCTTCACCACCCTCTGCAGAGCCTTCCGGTCGGCGACAGCGTAGTTACCATACCATACAGTGATGCAGTTGGTAAGGATGCTCTCGATGGTGCAGCGGTAGAAGTTCACCAGAATCTGGGGAGACAGGTGGACCTTCTTAAGTCTCCTCAGGAAGAAGAGACGCTGGTGAGCCTACTTGATCAACGAGAATGTGTTGTGGGTCCAGGAGAGGTCATCGGAGATGTTGACCCCCAGGAACCTGAAGCTGGAGACATGTTCTACCTCCGTCCCGTTGATATGGATGGGGGTGTGCGTGCAGCCTCTCGATCTCCTGAAGTCCACAATGAGCTCCTTGGTCTTCTTGAAGTTGAGGGCCAGGTTATTGTCGGCACACCATGCTGTTAGGAGCTGAACCTCCTCCCTGTAGGCCGACTCATCGTTGTCGCTGATGAGGCCAATCACCGTCGTGTCATCTGCATACTTGATGATGGTGTTGGTACCATGTACAGGTATGCAGTCGTAGGTGAAGAGGGAGTTGAGGAAGGGGCTCAGCACGCAGCCCTGGGGTACGCCAGTGTTCAGGGTGAGGGTAGAGGAGGAATGGTTATCCAACCTGACAGACTGTGGTCTGTTGGTTAGAAAGTCCAGTAACCAATTGCAGGGGGAAGGGTTGATGCCCAGGTCATCGTGTTTGGCGATCAATTTAGAGGGGATAATGGTGTTGAATGCTGAGCTGTAATCAATGAACAGCATTCTCACATAAGTGTTTCTGTTTTCGAGGTGGGAGAGGGTGAAGTGGAGTGCCGTTGAGATGACATCCTCCGTGCTCCTGTTCTTACGGTATGCAAACTGGTAGGGGTCCAGAGTGGGAGGTAGGCAGCATTTGAGGTGTGCCATGACCAGCCTTTCAAAGCACTTGGCGATGGTAGGGGTGAGTGCAACTGGGCGGAAGTCGTTGAGACTCGCCGCAGTGGAGTGGTTTGGCACTGGCACGATGGAGGTAGTTTTAAGGTACGTGGGGACAACTGCCTGGGCAAGTGACAGATTGAAGATGTCAGTCCAGACGTCTGTCAGCTGTGCAGCACAGGTCCTGAGGACGCGCCCGGGGATGCCGTCAGGGCCGGCAGCCTTATGTACATTGATCCTACTCAGTGCCATGTGCACGTCGTAGGGGTTGAGTGTGAGGGGCTGGTGGTCATCGGGGAGCCCAGTCTTGATGGCCAACTCTTGGTTGTCCCTTTCAAAGCGGCCATAAAAGTGATTGAGTTCCTCGAGGAAGGATGCGTCACTGGAAGTGGGGGTGGAGTTGGTTCTGTTGTCAGTGATGGCCTGGATGCCATGCCACATGCGTCGGGGGTCGGAGTTGCTGTCGAAGTGCTCCTCGATCCGCAGTGGAGAAAGCAGTGGAGGCCAAGTCACTGGATGGATTTAAGAGAGAGTTAGATAGAGCTCTAGGGGCTAGTGGAATCAAGGGATATGTGGAATCACGGGTTATTGGGGTGCTGGCTCGAAGGGCCAAATGGCCTCCTCCTGCACCTATTTTCTATGTTTCTATGTCTTCTCCACAGATGCAGCCTGACCCCTGCTGAGTTACTGCAGCACTCTGTGAAACATTACCTATCCATGTTCTCCAGAGATGCTGACTTTGACCCACTGAGTTACTCCAGCATTGTCTTTTGAGCAAGAGTTTACAAATCTCTACAACAGTCTGTCCAGTCCAAAGCTCAATGAATGACCACTCAACACATCACACACAGATTTCTTTCACCTGAAAGTCCTTCATAAGAATTAATAATGAACAAGCTTTGATTAGGCTGGTTAACATTAACATTGACATTTTGGGCTAAAGGACCTCTTGTTGTGCTGTGCTGTATTGTTCTACGTTCTATGTTCTCTGGCTCTTGATTTCCCTACCCTGTGGCAGAAAGACTGTGCATTAACCTTATACCCTATCCATTATCATGATATTATAGTCCTCCATAAAATCACCCCTTCATCCTCCTGTGCTCCAAGGAATAAATTCCTAGCCTGTCCAAACTCCCCCTATAGCACAGGCCTTCAAGTTCTGGAAACATCCTCAGAAATTTCCCTGCACTCTTTACAACTTAATGACATGCTTTCTATAGCAGGGTGACCATAAGGAACACAATACACCAGGTGTGGCATCACCAACATCTGGTACAATTGAATATTATTTTAGACACTTCTGTTTCTATTTTATACCAATATTACAAACAGTCAATTGCTGATGATAGGAGATGTCAGGCAGGGTGGTATCATTTCTGGAGGCACAAAACATGATTTACACCTGCACCAGGTGGGGAGGGTAGTTGTAGATCGCAAACCTGTCACCTCTGATGTGTCTGCAAGGTACAGCTTTTAATTTCACAGTGGTATAATTTCTCTGTACCTTCCCACAGAGTCAGGCTTATTGTTTGAGGTGTTTGTGGTGTGAAATAGAACATAGACATAGAACTGCACAGCTCAGGAACTTACCCTTCGATCCACAAGGTCTGTGCTGAACATGATGGCAAGTTCCCTCTGCCTGCATGTGAGCCATATCCCCCCATGCCTGCATTTCCATGTGCCTGTTTAAAAGCCTCTCAAACATCATGATCATCTCTGCCTCCAGCACCACACATGGCAACGTGTTCAAGGCCCCACCACCCTGTGTGTAAAACAAAAAGTTGTCTCACACGCTTTCTTTAAACTGCCCGTCTCACATTAAGATATGCCCTCTCGTCTTTGATATTTTCACCCTGGAGGAAACAAAAGTTCTGACTGTCAACTCTATCTATGCTTCTCATAATTTAATAAAAAATTACCAGGTTTCCACTCAGCTTCTGCGCTTCAGAAAAAAAACAATACAATGTTTCCTGTTCTCGTTGGTTTAGAAACAGAGTGTTACAGTTATAAAACATGGACATAGGCCCTTGAGCCAACTCACCCAGGCATGTACACATACAGGCACAGACACATACGTACCCACACATACACACAGACAGATACATATACACACATAAAGACACGTACACACATATGCACATACACACATGCATGTATACAAACACACAGTACACACATACTTACATGCACATATATGAAAACACAGGTGCATACCTGCATAAGTATGAACTCACAAGTGCACATACATATACACAGTTGCACGTCCACATGCAGTTGTGCATACACATGTACGTATATACGTAAATGCACACACATACACACATGTGTATAAACACACATGTACATGCGCACACATATGCATTTGGATGTAAACAGGCACAGTCACACATCCATATACACGATGTACATGCACACACACATACCTAGACATGTACATACACATGTATGCTAACACACACATCAGTACACACATGTACATACATACATATGTTTATACGTGAACATGTGTAGTACATGTGTACATATATGCATGTACATAGACACGTGCATGTGTTTGCACGTGTGCCGGTGCATGTGATTATATGTGAGTGCATCTGTTTATGTGGGACTGTGTGTATACATGCATATATGTGTGTATTTGCGTACCTATTCATATGTACGTCTGTGTGTACTACTTATGTGTGTAAATGCACACAAACGTGTATTTAAACATGTACTGACGTACATGTATACATATGCACGTACGTACATTCATGTCCATATGCGCGTACCAACACGCACATAAACACGCAGATACTAAGATGCATGTGTACATATACATGCAGGTTCAAACACAGGGCTGTCTGGCCCACTCCAGGGACTGCTGCTTGTATTTATTTCCCAGTGCCCACAGTTTGGCTGAGATGAGGGCAGCAGGATCCCTACTTCACGGCTTGGCGGCGCGGGTAGAGTACGCTCAACAACATGGGTTGTCTCGTCATGAACCTCATTCAACCTCAGAGTCATGTTCCATTTTGACAAGGGTGCAACACCAAACCTGGAACTGTGCAGATACAGAGTGCTGGAGTAACTCAGCGGGTCAGGCAGCATCTGTGGAGAACATGGATAGGTGATGTTATTGGACTGGACCGTTCTTCAGTCTGCAGATTAGCAGTCTGAAGGTTCCTGACCAGAACTGTCACCTATCCATGTTCTCCACAGATGCTGCCTGGCCCTCTGAGTAACTCCAGCACTTTGTGACTTTTTTGTTAACAAGCAGCTGCAATTCCTTGTGTCTACATACAACAGTACAGGCCCTCTGGCCCACAGTCTGTGCCAAATATGATGTCAAGTCCAAATCTCTTTTGTCTGCACATGATTTCATGCTCTGGTTTCCTCCAAAGACGTACAGGTTTGTAGGTTAATTAATTCTGGTAATTTGATCATTGTAAAATTGTCCCTTGTGTGTGGGGTGGTGCTAGTGTACAGGATGATTGCAGGTCAGTGTGCACACGGTGGGCGGAAGGGCCTGTTTCTGCGCTATATGTCTAAACTAAACTAAAAGTTTGTTTCCACTAGTGAGAGAGTCTAGGACCAGAGGGAACAGCCTCAGAATAAAAGGATGTACTTTAGAAAGGAGATGAGAAGGAATTTATTTAGCTAGTGGGCGGTGAATCTGTGAAATTCAACACCACAGAAGGCTGTGGAGGCCAAGTCATTGGATATTTTTAAAGTGGAGATTGACAGGTTCTCGATTAGTAAGGTCGTCAAAGGTTATTGGGGAAAAGGCAGGAGAAGGGGTTGAGAGGGAAAGATAGATCAGCCATGATCGAATGATGGCTGATCTATCGAATGATGGAGTAGTTTCAGAGGGTCGAACATCTTAATTCTGCTCGTATGTCTTATCATCTTTTCTGACAAAGTGAAATGCAAGCGGCTGTTTTGTGCAAACAGCAATGAATCAACAGACAACCAACTACTGCAAAATCTGAAGAAGGGTCTCAACCCAAAATGTCGCCTATCTCCTTCACTCCTTAGATGCTGCTGCTGAACCCGCTGAGTTTCTCCAGCCTTTTGTGTAACCCTCAATTCTCCAGCCTTTTGTGTAACCCTCAATTCTCCAGCCTTTTGTGTAACCCTCAATTCTCCAGCCTTTTGTGTAACCCTCAATTCTCCAGCCTTTTGTGTAACCCTCAATTCTCCAGCTTCTGCAGTTCCTTCTTTAACACAACCAACTACTGCCCCCAGGTGGATATCATCACGTGTGCAACAAACAGTGAATGGCCACTGGTGGGCGAAGGGTTAATGTGGTCATTGGCTTGATTGGAGCTGATTAGGGAATTGTCAGCTACTGTGTATAAAAGGGGGAGTTGTGTGAGTGTCTGAGTGTAGAGGTCCTGAAGTTGGGACATGGAGTCTCACCTTGCAAGCAGTGCTCACAGTAGAGGCAGGAAGTCTTCTCTGGTGTCTTTGTCTCCAGGACAGGAGGTGGGTGAGAACACTCTTGCTTTCTTTCAAAGTATTTGTGTCTTTGGTTAATTCTCCAGACTTGTTTTATATATGCAGGAAAAATGTTCCCAATGTTATTTATATATATATTTCTCATTGGTGAGTGTGGAGGTGTATATGTATATTCCTCCACACTCACCAATGAGAATGGTTTTCTGTTGGTGTGTTCTCTGTAAAGGAGTAATTTAATTGGCTTAAGCCCATTGCACATGATTTAAAATGGCAATGTAGACAAAAATACTGGAGAAACTGTGAATGTGGGTGAGGCAGCATCTATGTGTGAGTTTGACCCTTCTTCACACTCTAGCGTCCCTCCAGCATTTTTGTCCACTGCTGTATAGATGCTGCCTCGCCTGCATTCACATTCCCGTGCATATGGTGTGAGAGGTGAGACACGGTGGGCTGAAGGGCCTGTTTCCATATATATGTTTTACATGTATATCTTAATTTCATTGAACCATATATGATTGAATATGTGGCATTATTTTTATCTTGTTTCCAAGGGTAAGGTTGATTGAAGAAATATAGATAGATATTCAAAGCAGCATGTGTTATAATCTGATTTCCATACATGAATATACTAGGGTCATTCATGTGCTGCACCTGTTGATCAGAGTGTGGCTCTACTGTGGAATGTAATAGTAAGATTAAACGAGAAGCAAATTTAATACATAGTTTTGTAACGTGCCCACGGTTGAATTATTATTGGATTGAAATTTTTAAAGTTATTTCGGAAGTTCTTAAGGTTGAACTCGACCCAGACCCAAAATTAATAATATTTGGAATTCCGGAGCCAAATTTGGTACTCACAGTAAATCAAAGAAATGTTTTTGATTACTGTTTAATAATAGGGAAAAAAATGATACTTAAATTTTGGAAGGGACCATTATCCCCAACAATTAAAATGTGGAAAGCAGAGATGTTGGAGACGTTGAATTTGGAAAGAATTAGATTTGTCCTTTTGGACAGGTATAATTCTTTTGAATCGATATGGTCTCCATATATACAGTATTTAGAGAAGTAGCTATTCTTGGAATCACGGCTCGACGGGCACCCTACGGAATCCGATGCGAATAACTAACTTATATTTGATATTATTGCGCATTTATTATAGATATTACTATGAAATAGTATTTCGTATAATGTATTTAGTTTTGTTTATATATATGTAATATTTTTGTTTTTTAAATTTTCTTTTTTTATGGTTGAAGTATGTGGGAAATTTTTTTTATTCCTTTTTTTTTCTCTTTTTTCTCTTTTATATATCTTTTTCTTTATTTCCAAAAAATAGAAGATATTAACTATTGATATGTTATTTGTAGTAATATTGAATTAAGGTGTTAGTTTATAAAGTAAGCTATACATTGTAAACTGATTACTTCAAATAAAAAAATATTACACAAGATTAAACGAGAACTTACCAGTTTGAAGTTTGATCTTTATTTTATGAGGAGTTACGATGAGGGATTACGTGAAGACCCCGCCAGCACGCATGCGCGACATCTCTTCAAAGCAGTGGTGTGAAATCACAGAAATACAGTCACAATGACTAATATAGTAAGATAAACAAGAGAACTTCCATACCAGGTGATCTTTATAATAGAGGGTTGGGAGCCGAGGGCACGTAATCCCTCATCGTAACTCCTCATAAAATAAAGATCAAACTTCAAACTGGTAAGTTCTCGTTTAATCTTACTATTTTACTTCGGAGTCATGTGAGTGACTACGTGAAGATTTCAAAGCTCTGTGATTTCATGCCCTGGAAGCTCCATGCTCACACACCGCTAATAGTTGGGATAAGAGGATGGACGTAATTCAGACAAGACACTGGCTGAAAAACAAATTCAGGTATTTATTCATACCAAACAAAATAGTGTCCCCTAAGGGTAAACTATCTGGCAGCACTCAAAATCCTCCCTGCATAAGTGTCAGGGGAGGTCACGGGTTTATAGTAAAAGCGGTGGAAGGTCTTTTCGTTACTCCAACCCGCTGTAGCCAGGATGTGATCCAACGGTACCTCCATCCTTCTAGCCGCCGAGGTGGATGCTGCCCTGGTGGAGTGAGATTTATATTTGTTAGTATCCACCCCCGCTGCATCCAGTACCACCCTTAACCATCTGGAAATGGTTTGCACCGTGACTCTGTGATGGGGCTTCTTGTGACTAACAAGCAAAGCTGTTTCCGTGCCCCTAAGATTTTTAGTGACTGTAATGTATCGTAGTATTAATGAGACGATACAAAGACGAGGATCTGCTGGGTAAGCCAGAAACTCCAAAGTATGTCCAGACACTCCGGGTCGATCTTGTTTCAGCAGTCCCTGCACATAGAAAGTGATTTTGTCACTGGTGATTGTCATATCATCCAGGTTAAGTTTGTGCAGGGACTGGACCCGTTGTGCCGTGATAAGTGCCATAATCATGACCATCTTATAGGTGAGTTTCGCCAAAGGGAGTCCCGTGTTAGGTGTCCATCCTCGCAGCATAGTCAAGACTGTGCTGATATCCCAAATATGGCTATATCTAGCCCTGGGGGGATTAGAATTGAATATTCCCCTCATAAATTTGGATACTAGAGGATGTGACCCAATTCCCAATTGGTCACTCCCCTTGCCCAAGTAGGATGATAGGGCACTCCTGGCACAGTTAATGGCACTGTAACTCAAACCCTCATCGAAATGAAGGGTAGCCAAAAATTCCAGCACTTCCGTTATGGTGGCGGTTTCATATGTTGTGTTGGCTGTAACGCAGAATCCTTCCCATTTCCTGATGTAGGTCAGGTACTGCTTCCTTGTGGACTCTCTGCAGGCCACTGTGATAGAAACATAGAAAATAGGTGCAGGAGTAGGCCATTCGGCCCTTCGAGCCTGCACCGCCATTCAATGTGATCATGGCTGATCATCCAACTCAGTATCCCGTACCTGCCTTCTCTCCATACCCCCTGATCCCTTTAGCCACAAGTGCCACATCTAACGCCCTCTTAAATATAGCCAATGAACTGGCCTCAACTACCTTCTGTGGCAGAGAATTCCAGAGACTCACCACTCTCTGTGTAAAGAATGTTTTCCTCATTTCGGTCCTAAAGGAATTCCCCCTTATCCTTCGACTGTGACCCCTTGTTCTGGACCCCTTGTGATGGTATCAATGGTCCTGTTGGAGAGTCCGAATCCGTGAAGTGGCCGTTTTAGAATCTGCAAATTAACAAGTCCATGCGGTCATGACATGGATGACTTTCTCCTGTAACAGGATGAACGAGCAGGCTTGGTCTTTTGTTCACCCTGATACAGGGTTCTGTGGCCATCTTCTGTACCATAGGGAACCATGGTTGGGTAGGCCAGTCGGGCACCACCAAAATACCCGATGCAGAGTCTTGCTTTATTTTCTGCAAGACCCGACTGATGAGGCAGAAAGGGGGAAATGCGTAGCAAAATAGATCCCCCCAATGTAGCGCGAAGGCATCCATCGCTACTGCCCCCGGGTCTGGCTCCCAAGCAACATATGTTGGTAGTTGGTGATTTAGCCTGGACGCGAAAAGGTCGATATCTGGTGTTCCATAACGTTCTACAATATCTGAAAACACTCTCCGATCCAACATCCATTCTATGTTGTCGTTGAATTTATGTGATCTGGTGTCTGCCACTATATTTAGCTTACCTGGAAGGTAAGTAGCTGAGATCCAAATTTCTCTTTGCAGACACCAGTGCCAGATATTGTTAGCCAATTCGTCACACGATATCGACTTTATACCGCCCATATGGTTAATATATGCTACCACCGTAGTGTTGTCAATTTGTATTCTAACATGAACTTTGTGCATATTAGTGCAGTATGCTTTAAGGCCGTGAAATGCTGCCAGCATTTCTGAATAGTTAATCCCCAAGTTTTTGAATAGGGTTAACTCTGGTGCACTCCATCTACCTCCACAACTAGAGGTAGTGTTAGTAGCTCCCCACCCTTTGGCACTGGCATCTGTTTGTAAGATGACCGAGGGATTGATAATATTGATAGGTTTAGAACAATTTTGGGCATTACCCATCCACCAATATAATTCGGCTTTTGCCTTTCCCGAAATTTCCATAGGCCTGTCGAAATGGCCAGTATGATTTTTGAGCGCTGTAATTTTTGCTCTTTGTAAATTTTGGTAATGTAAGGGCCCAAATTGTGCTGCAGGAAATGCAGCTACTATCTTCCCAATCACTCTGGCCACCTGCCGAATAGATGGGACCTTTATGCCAATGAGGCTCCTGCAAGCCTCTATCGGGTCTTCCACCTTGCTTGGTGGCAACGTGACAGACATTTGCACTGAGTCAATGATGAACCCCAGATATTTCATGGTGGTAAAGGGTTCCAATATTGATTTATCTGGATGTATCGTAAACCCCAGCTTCTGAAAAAGATGTTTCGTGGCTGTAACTGCCAAAGTAGCCATTTCCAAATTCTCCCCCACTATGAGGATATCATCAAGATAGGCCATAACAGTATGATTCTGTTTTCTTAAGTAGGCCAAAGCTGGTTTTAATATCTTAGTAAACAATCTGGGTGCTGATGACAACCCATTAGGCAAAGCTTTGTATTGCCATAATTGTCCCATCCAGACAAATTTTAAGTATTTCCTATGATCCTTGTGTATGGGTACTGAATAATATGCATCCTTGAGGTCAATGCATGCCATGTAGTACCCATTGGCTATTAACTGTATTGCAGTATTAAAGGTGTCCATTTTAAAATGAATATACTGGACAGAAGTATTCAGATCGGTCAAATCAATAATGATGCGGCACCCGCCGTCTTTTTTATTTTTGGTGAATATATTAGACACGAACTCCTGAGGTTCTTTGATGGCTTTCTCAACTACCCATTTTACCATTAATCTCTGTAGTTCAGCATGCCCTGCTGCCCTTTCTTTTAGGGAAAGGACGAATTTCCGGCTAGGTGCATGCTGTACCGGGGTAGGGAGTTCGTGAACAAATTCAATTTTATAGCCCTGAATACTTCTGAGTATATAAGGATCAGAGGTAAAAGTGAGCCAATTCTCGAAGAACATGTGCAACCTGCCCCCTACACAACGTGAATTTAGACCAGATGTGTTTCTGGGGACCCCAGACCCACCTACCTCCATGGTTACTGCCGGTGTGGAGGTTTCTGTCCTTGCTTCCTTGGTTGGTTGTGGGTGTTCTGGGAGTGGCGCATCTTCCAAGAAGGCCGGCCTGGGCCTTGGCCTAAAAAAGACCGCTGTGCAGAAATGCCGGCCTTCGAGCTTTCACCACCGGCAGACCTGTTATGGTAACTCTGCCCGGTGGATGTGTAGGGGTGCTGTCTGTGTGGGTGTTGCGGCTTAGTGTAGCCAGGTTTTATAAGGCCCAAAGCCTTGGCCTCCTCGTCAAGGTCTTTAACCTGCTTTGGGAGATCTTCCCCGAACAGCAGGCTAGGAGGCTGAGTCTTCCCAGGCTTACACAACCCCGCAAACTTGGGGTTAAGCGCCGGCTTGATGATGTTCTTTCTAAAACTGTTAATCTCAAATTGAGTATTACAGAGTAGAGCCAGAGCATCCTGTAATTCTTCCGGCATATCCACACCCACTGCAGTTCTTGCTACTGCCGTAATCCCTGCGGTTAGGAGCTTCAGAATCCTCTGAAGTTTTATCTCCTGGCCTCTACTAGAGGGGCTCATGTTTCCCCAAATAGGGTTATTTACTGCAGGTACATTCAATGAGTTGCAGTTCTCAGGTGCCATATATTTATCTGCTGTAGCATTGATGGCCTGTTCCTGCAACTGGTTTGTTGCCATATAGTTGATGCTGGCAGCCAGCTTAGGGGGGATAGGTAAGCCCTTCTTGTTAGGCATAGCATGCTTGCTTACCATATCCAAGTAGTCTTCACAGACCCCTGACACCTTCGGCAATTCAACCAACTCCCCTTCTTCTGGGTCAGCCCAGTTCTGACCCTCAACGCTCCCCTGTATAGAGGGGGAGACATTGGGCAGTCCTCTATAGGAACTTGCCGTGGGCCTGCTAGGAGTCCCACTGTGACCCTGCCCCTGCATTAGCAGGTCACGTTGGAGCATTTGCTCCAACATCCGCTCCATGCGGTTTAGACGACCTCCGTCGCTATCCGCGAACGGGGTGTCCTCGGGACCGGACTCCGCTGAGTCGGCCCCGGCCGACTTCCGGGTGGTTTTCCCGCCCGACCGTGGCGTACCAACGGTCCCAAAGGGCGAAAAGTCGGGAGCTGCAGGTAAAACCTGTAGCTCTGGAGAGGCGGCTCGCTGCTGGCTGCTCTCCTTGGCAGCTGCTTTGGCCGCTGTTCTCTTCGATTTTCTTTCCATTGCAAACGCTGTCATCGACTCACTACCTCCGGTGAGACTTACCTGGCGTAAGCTATTTAAACTTACGCTGGAGGAGCCCCGCTCCTCCCGACCGTCGCTTCCGCATGCGTACGACGATATGTCGCGCATGCGTGCTGGCGGGGTCTTCACGTAGTCACTCACGTGACTCCGAAGTAAAATTTAGCCTAACCTTATTCATACCTAATCCAATTTGAGCATAAATGTTGCATTCTAGTGTAAGTTAAGACTGGCTACAGTATGCACCAGATTGCACAATTTCAAGGTGAAAAATGCAAAAGCTCTGTACCATGAGATGGAGGGACATTGCCCTCCCTCCCTGCACCCCCATTCTGGTGATGGGAACCCCCTCTTTCCCTGCACCCACCCCACTGGTGATGGGAACCCCATCTTTCCCTGCACTTCCCCACCCTGGTGTGAACACTTCCCTCAACACCTTGGTCTCTCTGCTCCTTCCCTCTGTATGCTCACCTCCCAAACCAGTCTCGTATTTCACTCTATCCCCTTCCACCTGTATCCCTCCCTCCCGCTTTACGTTTTACTCTTCTCATCTGTTGCACCTTTTGTCTCCTTGTCACCCCTAGTCAATGTCGCAACCCATCACCCTCTCCCCTGTATCCACTAATCACATAACAGGCTTTATCCTGCTCCCACCTCTTTCCCACTTTCTCTGCCCGACTCCATCAGTCTGAAAGGGTCCAACAGGAAACGACAGCATCTGTCCATTCCCTTTGTGGTCGGGTAGACGGTGCCTGATCTGCCAAGTACCTCCAGCACTTTGTTTTGGACCAGGATGCATTCCCTGGTTAAAGTAATCCTAGTTGGCTGCTGTTGCAGGAAAGTAGTTTAATGTTGGTGACACTTGAAGTCTCATTACAAATTGTCAATCCTGTCATTCACCCTACTGTAGTTTTGGTATTGGTCTAAATCTACATTTGGTTTGAGTGTATTTGTTGCCAGAATCCATTTCCTCTCCTCTCCGCTCTTTTGTGAAGGTGACCAATTAGTGTTAGTTTCATTTCCACTTTCTCTGCTCTACTCCATCAGTCTGAAGAAGGATCCCAACCTGAAACATCTGTCCATTCCCTTTGCAGGCAGGCAGATGGTGCCTGACCCACTGAGTAGCTCCAGCACTTTGTTTTAGACCAGGTTACATCCCCTGGTTAAAGTATTCCTAGCTGCCTCCTGTTGCAAGGAAAATAGTTTAATGTTGATAACACTTGTTTTTAACTCATTACAATTAAGTAATCTTGCCCCTTCCATTCACCCAACTGTAGCTTTGTTTGGAATTGGTCTAAATCTATATTTGGTTTGGTGTGTTTGTCCGATGCCAGAATCCATTTCCTCTCCTCTCTGCTCCTTTCTAAAGTGGTGACCAATTAGTGTTAGTTTCCACCCAGGATCTCCAAAGACTGGGTCCTCTGATGCTGGAAGAGTCTGCCAGGGTTAGACCGTCTTCCCCATTCTGCCAAATGTTGCATAAACTGGGCCAAACTTCACTACTGTTCCTTTACTTGTACGTCTCATCTAATTCAAAGTATTTCTTTGTCAGTTAAAGTGGTATCTGGTTTGTCATGGTGTGTTTCTCCAGATATTTGAACTGCCTGTATACTCCTATCTGTTTCTGTTTGTGCACAGGGTTTCAATGTCCACGGTAAAGGGCACGGTATCAGGGGCAGTGTCGGGGAGAACACTTCATGTGTCACGGTAAGTTTCACATTTAGAAACACAGCGCGGAAACAGGCCCTTTGGCCCATCGAGTCCGCATCGACCAGCGATCCCTGCACATTAACGCTATCCTACACACTAGGGACAATGTTACATTTATACCAGGTCAATTAACCTACAAACCTGCACATCTTTGGATAGTGGGAGGGAAGTGAAGATCTCTGAGAAAACCCACTTGGTCACTGGGAGAACGTGCAAACTCCGTACAGAACCCGTGTCTCTGGCGCTGTAAGGCAACAACTCTGCCACTGTGCTGCCCTTCAACAAAGCTGGCATGTTGCTGTGCCAGTGAATTACAGTAGTCAATGTATTCTACTACCCTGTAGGGTTCACTACAATCCTTTCAATGGATGATCCTGTTTCTCATGACATTTAATTTCAATTGGAATCTCTTCCTCTCTCTGTGTCCAGTGTGAAGGAGGATGTCGACAGACTAATGTTGACAGACAGGCAGGGGCTACCGGGGGGAACTTTAAACAACATTTGGGGGGAGGGACTCAAATTGAGAAAGCCAGTAGACAGGGTCTGAGGCAGGAGGCAGAGAAGGGAAGTACTTAGACCCAACATGTAGGGGGAAAGAAGAAAAAATAAACAGAATAAGAGGTGGTGGGTTTCCAGGGCTAAAATCAAAAGGGACCACTTGTCAACATAATTGTATAAGGAAAACAAGCCTGAAGGCTTTGTGTCTCAATGCAAGGAGCATTTGTAATAAGAGTTGAATGTGCAGATAGTTATTAATGACTATGCTATAGTTGGGATCAAGGAGACATGGCTCCAGGGTGACCAAGGCTGTGAACTGAACATCCATGGACATTCAATATTCAGGACGGATAGACAGAAAGGGAGGTGGGGTAGAGTTGCTGGTGAGAGGAGATTAATGCAATAGGAATGAAGAACATTAGCTTGGAGGATGTGGAATCGATATGGGTAGAACTCTAAGGGGCAGAAAATGCTAGTGGGAGTTGTGTACAGGCCACCTAAACAGTAGTAGTGGGGATGGCATCAAACAGGAAATTAGAAATGTGTGCATCAAGGCTAAAACGGTTATAATGGGTGACTTCAATCTACATATAGATTGGGTGAATCAAATGGTCAGGGGTGCTGAGGAAGAGGATTTCTTCGAATGAATGCGGATAGTTTTCTAAACCAACATGTAGAGGAACCAACGAGAGAGCAGGGTATTGAGGAAGAGTTAGTTAGCAGTCTTGTTGTGCGTGGCCCCTTGGGCAAGAGTGACCATAATATGGTTCAGTTCTTTATTAGGATGGAGAGTGACATAATTAAGTCGGAAACAAAGGTTTTGAACTTAAAGAAAGGTAACTTTGAAGGTATGAGAAGTGAATTGGCCAAGATAGACTGGCAAGTGATTCTTAAAGGGTTGACAGTGGATATGCAATGGAAGGTATTTAAAGATTGCATGGATGAGCTACAACAATTGTTCATCCCAGTTTGGCAAAATAATAAATCGGGGCAGGTAGTGCATCTGTGGATAACAAGGGAAATCGGGGATAGTATAAAAACAAAAGATTAAGCAGACAAATTAGCCAGAAAAAGCAGCATACCAGATGACTGGGAGAATTTCAGAGTTCAGCAGAGGAGGACAAAGGGCTTAATTAGGAAAGGGAAAATAGATTATGAAAGAACTTGCAGGGAACATAAAAACTGACTGCAAAGGTTTTTATAGATATGTAAAGAGATTAGTTAAAACAAATGTAGGTGCCTTGCAGTCAAACGTGTGAATTGATCATGGGGAACAAGGACATGGCAGACCAATTGAATAACTACTTTGGTTCTGTCTTCACTAAGGAAGACTTAAATAATCTGATGTAAATAGCATTTTACCGGTGTTCAAATAAGGTGGAAGAACTGCGTGAAATCCAGGTTAGCCGAGAAGTGGTGTTGGGTAAATTGAATGGATTAAAGGCCGATAAATCCCCAGGGCAGGATAGGCTGCATCCCAGAGTACTCAAGGAAGTAGCCACAGAAATAGTGGATGCATTAGTAATAATTTTTTAAAACTCCTTAGATTCTGGAGTAGTTCCTGAGGATTGGAGGGAAGCTAATGTAACACCACTTTTTAAAGTAGTGAGAGAAAACGGGGACTTACAGACCAGTTAGTTTAACATCGGTAATACATTTGGAATCATTAGACAAAGTCAGCATGGATTTAGGAAAGGTAAATCATGTCTGACGAATCTTATAGAATTTTTCAAGGATGTAACTAACGGAGTTGATAAGGGAAAACCAGTGGATGTGTTGTATCTAGACTTTCAGAAGGCATTTGACAAGGTCCCACATAAGAGATTAGTATACAAACTTAAAGCGCATGGTATTGGGGGTTGAGTATTGATGTGGATAGAGAACTGGCTGGCAAGACAGGAAGCAAAGGGTAGGAGTAAATGGGTCCTTTTCAGAATGGCAGGCAGTGACTAGTGGGGTACTGCAAGGCTCAGTGCTCGGACCCCAGCTATTTACAATATATTAATGATTTGGATGAGGGAATTGAATGTAACATCTCCCAAGTTTGTGGATGACACTAAGCTGGGGGGTAGTTTTAGGTGTGAGGAGGATGCTAGGAGGCTGCAAGGTGAGTTGGATAGGTTGGGTGAGTGGACAAATGCGTGGCAGATGCAGTATAATGTGGATAAATGTGAGGTTATTCACTTTGGTGGCAAAAACAGGAGGGTAGATTATTATCTTAATGGTGGCAAATTAGGAAAAGGGGAGATGCGACGCAACCTGGGTGTCATGGTACACCAATCATTGAAAGTAGGCATGCAGGTGCAGCAGGCAGTGAAGAAAGCAAACGGTATGTTGTACAGGGTTTTGGTGAGACCACACTTGGAGTATTGTGTACAGTTTTGGTCTCCAAATCTGAGAAAATACATTAGAAACATAGAAATTAGGTGCAGGAGTAGGCCATTGGGCCCTTCGAGCTTGCACCACCATTCAATATCGATGACTGCTTTGGTGTCACCTCCTGCACCCACACACAACTGATTGACTTCATCCATTTCACCACCAACTTCCATCCGGCACTCAAATATACTTGGACCATTTCTGACATTTCCCTACCATTCCTTGACCTCACCATCTCTATTGCAGGTGATACACTCCTGACTGACATCCACTACAAACCAACTGACTCCCACAGTTACCTGGACTACTCTTCCTCCCACCCTGCTTCCTGTAAGGACTCCATCCCCTATTCCCAATTCCTCTGTCTACGCCGCATCTGCTCCCAGGATGAAGTGTTCCACACCAGGTTATCACAAATGTCCTCGTTCTTCAGAGAACGGGGATTCCCCTCCCCCACTATAGATGAGGCTCGCACCAGGGTCTCCTCCATACCCCGCAACACTGCCCTCTCCCCATTCCCCCACTCGCAACAAGGGCAGAGCCCCTGGTCCTTGCCTTTCACCCCACCAGCCAGCACATACATCACATAGTCCTCCACCAGTTTCGCCACCTCCAACGTGACCCCACCACTCACCACATCTTCCCATCTCCCCCTGTCTGCCTTCCGCAAAGACCGCTCCCTCCACAACTCCCTTGTCAATTCCTCCCTTCCCTCCCGCTCCACCCCTTCCCCGGGCACTTTCCCTTGCAACCGCAAGAGATGCTACACTTGTCCCTTCACCTCCCTCCTCCACTTCTTTCAGGGACCCAAGCAGTCCTTCCAGGTCCGACAGAGGTTCACCTGCACCTCCTCCAACCTAATCTACTGCATCCGTTGCTCCAAATGCCAGCTGATCTATATCGTTGAGACCAAGCAGAGGCTTGGTAATTGTTTTGCCGAACACCTCCACTCGGTCTGCAATAACCAACCTGACCTCCCGGTGGCTCAGCACTTCAACTCCCCCTCCCATTCCGTATCCGACCTCTCGGTCCTGGGCCTCCTCCACGGCCAGAGTGAGCAACACTGCAAGTTGGAGAAACAGCACCTCATATTCCGCTTGGGGAGTCTGCATCCTCTGGGCTTAAATATTGAATTTTCTCAATTCTGTTAACCCTTGCTGCCTCCTCCCCTTCCCACCTCAGCCCTCAGCCCTGGCATTCCCTCTCTCTATCTCTCCCCCACCCAAGTCGCACTAGCTTCTCATTTTCACACTACAAATGGCTTACAATGGCCTGTTTCCCTTATCAATACATTTTTACATATCTTTCTTTCACTGTTCTTTATCTCTCCACATCACCGTCTATATCTCTCATTTCCCTGATCCCTAGCCAGTCTGAAGAAGGGTTTAGGCCTGAAACGTCACCTATCTCCTTCGCTCATTAGATGCTGCTGCACCCGCTGAGTTTCTCCAGCCTTTTGTGTACCAACCATTCAATATGATCATCCAACTCGGTATCCCATACCTGCCTTCTCTCCTTACCCTCTGATCCCCTTAGTTAGAAACATACAAACATTCTTGCCATAGAGGGGGGTACAATAAAGGTTCACCAGACTGATTCCTGGGATGTCAGGGCTTTCATATGAGGAAAGAATGGATAGACTTGGCTTGCTGGCATTTTGAAGACTGAGGCTTCTTAAGGGGTTGGACAGGCTAGATGCTGGAAGATTGTTCCTGATGTTGGAGGTCCAGAGCAAGGGGTCACAGTCCAAGGATAAGGGGAATTCCTTTAGGACCGAGATGAGGAGAGTGGTGGGTAGCTGGAATTATCTGCCACAGAAGGTAGTTGTGGCCAGTTCATTGGTTATATTTAAGAGGGAGTTTGATGTGGCCCTTGTGGTTAAAGGGATCAGGGGGTATGGAGAGGAGGCAGGTACAGGATACTGAATTGGATGATCAGCCATGATCATATTGAATGGCGGTGCAGACTCAAAGGGCCAAATGGCCTCTACTCCTGCACCTATTGTCTATTTTTCTATGACTTCAAATCACTAACGTGGCATTGGTTTGTTTTGTATATAACTTGGTCTGTGTGAATATGGTTATGAAGTTGGTACAAAGGTAAGGCCCCCGTTTAGACCCTTCTCTTGGGCTTCAGTGTGGATGAAGGTTTGGGAAAGATTAACAACTGTTTTCTCTAAGTGGACTCGGCCTCTCTCCGCTTTGCCCTAACCCTAATTTAAAGATGACATTGCCCCTCCCCCTCGTTAGGGGTTATTCACTAAAGTTGTGGTCTGGGCCTACTTGAAGGAGTTTAACAGGGACCACTGGTATGTACTTGTGTCTGTATATTAGTAGTGAGTTTCTGCCTGTACCTGGGGCTGTTGGTCAGGGTGGGACAGTGAGGGGGATGTATGGGGAGGGGGGCGGGGGGGGGGGGGTGAGATATTGGTTCCACATGCCAATGTGGTGGATTTCCCCTCTTCCAGCATGATACCAATGATCACCGTCTCCTGTCAGCAATTGACTGGGTGGCGCTGCATTCTGTCTCTGGGCTTTGTGTGGTGTGTACTTGTGCTTGAGGAAACGGTGACCTGAAGACTCTTCCAATCTGAGGTCGTGGCTGGAGAACGGACACTTTGGTCTGGCCCAATGGATCATTACCCTCGTCCAAATCCACTTGCCTTCATTAGGCTCCCCACTTCCTCGTTGTCTTGGCTTTCATCCTAACGCGGTTTATTCTGGGTTTTGGCAATGTCATGAAACAAATAAACAGTGCTGGAAATGGAAAGGAAGGACATTAGCTTGGAGCATATGGAATTGGTATGGGTAGAGCTGCGAAACTCAAGGGGCAGAAAATGCTAGTGGGATTTGTATACAGGCCACCTAACAGTAGTAGTGGAGTTGGGGATGGTATCAAACAGGAAATTAGAAATGCGTGCGACAAAGGTAAATTGGTTATAATGGGTGACTTCAATCTACATGTAGATTGGGCGAATCAAATTGGCAGGGGTGCTGAGGAAGAGGATTTTTTGGAAAGTATGTGGGATAGTTATCCAACATGTAGAGGAACCAACGGGAGAGCAGGCTATTTTAGACTGGGTTTTGAGTAATGAGAAAGGGGTGGTTAGCTCTTGTACGTGGCCCCTTGGGCAAGAGTGACCATAATATGGTGGAGTTCTTCATTAGGATGGACAGTGACGTTGTTAATTCAGAAACAATGGTTCTGAACTTAAAGAAAGGTAACTTTGAGGGTATGAGACGTGAATTGGCCAAGATTGACTGGCAATTAATTATAAAAGGGTTGACGGTGGATATGCAATGGAAGACATTTAAAGACTGCATGGATGAACTACAAAATTGTTCATCCCAGTTTGGCAAAAGAATAAATCAAGGAAGGTAGTGCATCCGTGGATAACAAGGGAAATCAGGGATAGTATCAAAGCAAAGGATGATGCGTACAAACTATCCAGAAAAAGCAGCATACCAGAGGACTGGGAGAAATTCGGAGACCAGCAGAGGAGGACGAAGGGCTTAATTACGAAAGGAAAAATAGATTATGAAAGAAAACTGGCAGGAACATAAAAACTGACTGCAAAGGTTTTTATAGATATGTGAAGAGAAAGAGATTAATTAAAACAAATGTAGGTCCCTTGCAGTCAGAAACGGGTGAGTTGATCATGGGGAACAAGGATATGGCGGACCAATTGAATAACTACTTTGGTTCCATCTTCAATAAGGAAGACATAAATAATCTGCCGAAAATAGCAGAGGACCACGGGTCAAAGGAGGAGAGTGAAATCCAGGTTAGTCAAGAAGTGATGTTGGGTAAATTGAATGTATTAAAGGCTGATAAATCCCCAGTTAGAATCGGTTATTAAAGATGGGATAGCAGCACATTTGGAAAGTGGTGAAATCATTGCACAAAGTCAGCATGGATTTACAAAAGGTAAATCATGTCTGACGCATCTTGTGGAATTTTTCGAGGATGTAACTAGTAGCGTGGATAGGGGGAACCAGTGGATGTGGTGTATCTGGACTTCCAGAAGGCTTTCGACAAGGTCCCACATTAGTGATTAGTATACAAACTTAAAGCATACGGCATTGGGGGTTCAGTATTGATGTGGATAGAGAACTGGCTGGCAAACAGGAAGCAAAGAGTAGGAGTAAACTGGTTCTTTTCACAATGGCAGGCAGTGACTAGTGGGGTACCACAAGGCTCAGTGCTGGGACCCCAGCTATTTACAATATATATTAATGATCTGGATGAGGGAATTGAAGGCAATATCTCCCAAGTTTGCGGATGACACTAAGCTGGGGGGCAGTGTTAGCTGTGAGGAGGATGCTAGGAGACAGCAAGGTGACTTGGATAGGCTAGGTGAGTGGGCAAATGTTTGACAGATGCAGTATAATGTGGATAAATGTGAGGTTATCCACTTTGCTGGCAAAAACACAAAAGCAGGCTATCATCTAAATGGTGGCCAATTAGGAAAAGGGGCGATGCAGCGAGACCCGAGTCACGGTACACCAGTCATTTGAAAGTAGGCATGCAGGTGCAGCAGGTAGTGAAGAAAGCGAATGGTATGTTAGCTTTCATAGCAAAAGGATTTGAGTATAGGAGCAGGGAGGTTCTACTTCAGTTGTACATGGTATTGGTAAGACCACACCTGGAGTATTGCGTATAGTTTTGGTCTCCAAATCTGAGGAAGGACATTATTGCCATAGAGAGAGTGCAGAGAAGGTTCACCAGACTGATTCCTGGAATGTCGGGACTGTCTTATGAAGAAAGATGGGATAGACTCGGTTTACACTCTCTAGAATTTAGGAGATTGAGGAGATCTTATAGAAACTTACAAAATTCTTAAGGGGTTGGACAGGCTAGATGCAGGAAGATTGTTCCTGATGTTGGGGAAGTCCAGGACAAGGTCACAGCTTAAGGATAAGGGGGAAATCCTTTCAGACCAAGATGAGAAAGACTTTTTTCACAGTGGTGAGTCTGTGGAAGTCTCTGCCACAGAGGGTAGTTCATTGGCTATATTTAAGAGGGAGTTATATGTGCCCTTGTGGCTAAGGGGATCAGAGGGTATGGAGAGAAGGCAGGTACAGGATACTTAGTTGGATGATCAGGCATGATCATATTGAATGGCGGTGCATGCTCAAAGGGCCAATTGGCCTCTACTCCTGCACCTATTTTCTATGTCACCTATCCATGTTCTCCACAGATGCTGTCTGACCCACTGAGTTACTCCAGCACTCTGTGAAACGTCACCTATCCATGTTCTCCACAGATGCTGTCTGACCCACTGAGTTACTCCAGCACTCTGTGAAACGTCACCTATCCATGTTCTCCACAGATGCAGGCTAACCTGCTGAGTTACTCCAGCGCTGTCGATTTTTTTTGTAAACCAGCATCTGCAGTTCCTTGATTTTCATCCTAAATATTTCCTGGTTTCAGGGTTTTTACAAACTTTGGCATCTGGGCAATGGGTGCATTATGGGGAAAGGAAACTGGTCACAAAGCAATAAAGCCCCATTGTACAGAAAATAGAGCAATTATATGTAATTTGTAGACGGCACTCCCAATGTGCAGTGAATAACGGGTTGCCCCAATTTGTGGGCAACACTCCCACCATGTGGTGATCCGCTGCACTGCAGACCCATCCAGTTTGTGGTCAACACTCCCACCATGTGGTGATCCACTGCACTGCTGACCCATCCAGTTTGTGGGCAACACTCCCACCGTGTGGTGATCCGCTGTACTGCAGACCCATCCAGTTTGTGGTCAACACTCCCACCATGTGGTGATCCACTGCACTGCAGACCCATTCAGTTTATGGGCAACACTCCCGTGTGGTGATCCGCTGCACTGCAGATCCATCTGATATGTGGACAAAGTACTAGTTTGACTCTGGTCAGGCAGCATCTCTGGAGAATGTAGACAGGAGTATATTTTTGTCCACACACTTACTGCATCGCACAGCATACTGGACTGTGAGGAATTTCTTTGTGGTGAATCTGTGGAATCAATTGCTACTGCAGAATGGCTGTCAATGGATATTTTTAAAGTGGAGATAGATTCTTGATTAGCAAGAGCGTCAAAGGTTACGGGGTCTAAATGGTCTCAACCCAAAACTTCACCTGTTCCCTATCACCAGAGATGCATCCTGACCCGCTGAGTTACTCCAGGTCGTTGTCTCACCATACATTTCAGTGCATCTACATTGTTAGAATCATAGAAAATAGGTGCAGGAGGAGGCCATTTGGCCCTTCGAGTCGTTCATTGTGATCATGGCTGATCGTCCGCTATCAACAATCCATTTCTTCAGTACTCTAGATTCTACTCTCGTCCTTGACGCTCTTTAGCTCTGCACCTCGCCTTTCCACCCCGATTCGGCAATTTTTGACTGAAGCTCTGGGGGTTTGGGTTTTTCCAGGTATTTTTAACCACCTGGACACCACTGAATATCTGTTTATATATAACATTTCAATGTCCACGTGAAGAGTACAGAATGTATTTACCTTGAGGACTAGAATCTTCTCTCCCAGGACTGTCCGATCCACTGAGTTACTCGCGCACTTTGTCTAATTGTAGAGAAGGATGTTGGAATATTTCAAACGTTAAAATGTTATGTTAATTTGATTTTTCAGCATCAAGTCTTCCTGGATTTGGTCTTTATGGATGTCATAGGAAGGTAAGACGCCTATTTCTAACCGTCTTCAGTTTAATGGGATAAACGTGTTAAATTATTGATGGCTTTTTCAATTTTTTTCTTCAACTTCGAGGTGCTCGCAGTCTCTGGTAGAGACCGATGTTGGGAAGGTTATGGCTAGTTCGACTAGCCCTGATCCGTGGTCGATGGCACGGTGCGGGGGAGCTGAGATTCACCAACCCCCCCCCCCCCCCCCCCGATGCAGGAGCACCGTCACGAAGGGCCTGAACGCCGGCAACGGGAGTGTGAGATATTCCCGTCAACGGAAGGCTCGAGGCCCCAGACGGCGGGATGCCAAAGAAGGGAAGAGTTTGAACTTTGTGTTCTGTTACTTTTTATTGGTATGTGTTTATGGTAAATGAAATTCCTTGTGTTGCAAAGCATACTTTTTTGCAACACGAGCCACCCCATGATTGAATTATGAAAGAATACACAGTGCTAGAGGAACTTGGTGGGTTTGACAACCTCTGAAGAAATGGACAGATGACTAATCGGGTCGGGAGCTCTCCGTCTGAAATACCAGGGGAGAGCTGGAAATGAGGTGGGGGTTGGGCACTGCCTGACTGGTGATGAGTGGAGTACAGGTGAGTGGGTGATGGGCAAATTGATGGAGTAAGTGCCAAAGGCTGAAGGTGATAAAACATGTTGGATAAGAACAAGAACTGTGAAATGTAAAACCAGGGTGAGGTGGGGTTGGAAGGGAAATATGGAAAAGGAGTTGAGAGATGAGCTACTTCCCTTCACACCCCCCCCCCCCCCCCCACGCACCCTGGTGTGCCAACCAAGTAATATCAACTAAGTGATATCAACTAAGTGATAATACGTAACTCATCAACTAAGTGGGATCAACGTTGGTTCTTTCCCTTCCTCTGTACGCTCGTCTCCCAAACAGTCCCATATTCTCTATATCTTTTCAATCCATATCTCCCCTAGTTTTATATTTCAGTTCTCTCCTTATTTGGCATTTTGTCCCTTTCACCTTGAGCCTTTGGCACAGACTGCATCCATATGCTAATCATGCCTCGCATGTACCACCTATTTACTTGCTGGCTTTGTCCTGCGTGCCTCTTCCCTCTTTTCACTCTTTCATCAGTCTGAGGAAGGGTGCTGACCTGAGATGTCATCTGTCCAGATGCCACTTGCAGTTGGGCAGATTGTGCCTGAACTGCTGAGTGCCTCCAGCACTTTGTCTTTGGACAGAGCCATGTTCCCTTGTTGTAGTTGGCTCCTGTTACAGGGAAAGTAGTTTAATATTTTTGACTGAAGCTCTGGGGGGGGTTGGGTTTTTCCAGGTATTTTTAACCATCTGGACACCACTGAATGTTTGTTTATCCACGCGGAGATTAAGGCGTTGGGCAACAAGGTTGGGAGAACACTTGTGAAATATAATGGGTATTTGATGTAACTGGGGTGTTGCTGTGCTTGTAAATTGTGTCAGTGCTGGAGCAACTTGATGGGTGCAGCAACAACGCTGGAGAACATGGATTGGTAATTCTGGTTTGGGACTCTTCACACCTTAAACTCTTAAGGTAGTCTAAATATATTCGATGTTGGAACATTTCAAACATTAAAATGTTATGTTAATTTGATTTTTCAGCATCAAGTCTTCCTGGATTTGGTCTTTATGTGAGTTATAGAAAGGTAAGACGCCTATTTCTAACCCTCTTCAGTTTAATGGGATAAATGTGTTAAATTATTGATAGATTTTCCAAATTTGTTTCTTCAACATGGACGAGCTCGCAGTCTCTGGTGGACCGATGTCGGGAAGCTGCAGAGTGCACAAGGTTCGACTATACTCCGAGTGAGCTGGTGTTAACCCCCCCCCCCCCCCCCCCGATACAGGACCCCCGACCGCCGGCTATGGGTTTTGAGATCGTAGCGTCAAGGGAGGCTAAAAAGGGAACTAACCCTAACCCTAGTTTGAACTTTCTTTGCAACACGAGCCACCCCGTGCTTGAATCGTGAGCGAATACACAGTGCTGGAGGAACTTGGTGGGTTTGACAATCTCTGAAGAATTGGACGATCACTAATCGGGTTGGGAGCTCTCGGTCTGAAATACGGGGAGAGCTGGAAATGAGGTGGGGGTTGGGTTCTGCCTGACGGGTGATGGATGAATTACAGGAGTGGGTGATGGGCAAATGGATGGAGTAAGTGCCAAAGTGTTATGTTAATTTGATTTTTCAGCATCAAGTTTTCCTGGATTTGGTCTTTATGGATGTTATAGAAATATAAGGTATCTATTTCTAACCCTCTTCAGTTTAATTGGATAAATGTGTTAATTATTGATTGATTTTCCAAATTTGTTTCTTCAACATTGAGGAGCTCGCAGTCTCTGGTAGAGACTGATGCCGGGAAGCTCAAAAGAACGCAAAAGGTTCGACTAGACCCCGAGTGAGCTGGGATTCGCCCCCCGATGCAGGACCCCCGACCGCCGGCCACGGGAGTCGAGATTGTCCCGTCAACGTGAGGCCAAAAAGGGAAGAGTTTGAACTTTGTGTTCTGTTGCTTTTTATTGGTATGAGTGTATGGTAAATGAAATTTCTTGTGTTGCAAAGCATACTTTTTTTTGCAACACGAGCCACCGCATGCTTGAATCGTGAGTGAATACACAGTGCTGGAGTAACTTGATGGGTTTGACAATCTCTGAAGAAATGGACAGATGACTAATCGGGTCAGGAGCTCTCAGTCTGAAATACGGGGGAGAGCTGAAAATGAGGTGAGGGTTGGGCACTGCCTGACGGGTGATGGGTGGATTCCAGGTGAGTGGGTGATGGGAAATGGATGGAGTAAGTGCCAAAGGCTGAAGGTGGAAGTGATAAAAACATGTTGGACAAGGACAGGAACTGAAATGTAAAACCAGGGTGAGGTGGGGTTGGAAGGTAAAAGGGAAATATGGGACAAGGATTTGAGAGATGAGCGTACTTCCCTTCATTAACTAAGTAAAAACTAAATAATAATAATTAGATAAAAACAACTTAATAATAACTAAGTAATAATAAAAAATAAATAATGACTACGTTAGGGTTACCTAAGCCTAATAACTAAATAACAACTTAATAATGATTAAATAGTAATAACTAAATATGAATAACTAAATAATAACTACAAACTAGTCCTTTCTTGTATGCTTGTCTCAAACAGTCCCATATTCCCTCTTTCCCTTCCACCCATATCTCCCCTAGATTCATATTTCAGTTCTCTCCTTATTTGGCATTTTGTTCCTTTCACCTTGATCCTGCGTGCCTCTGCCTCTTTCCACTCTTTCATCTGGCTGAGGAAGGTTGTTGACCCGAGATGTCATCTGTCCATTTCACTCTCACTCGGGCTGATTGTGCCTGAACTGCTGAATGCCTCCAGCACTTTTTCTTTGGACAGAGCCATGTTCCCTGGTTGTAGTTGGCTCCTATTACAGGGAAAGTGGAGTTAATATTTTTGACTGGCCAATGTTTTTCCAGGTATTTGTAACCATCTGGACACCACTGAATGTTTTGTTTATATCGAATGTTTTAATGTCCAAGTGAAGAGTAAAGCATTGGGCAACAAGGTTGGAAGAACACTTGTGAAAGATAATGGGTATTTGATGTAACTGGGGTGTTGCTGTGCTTGTAAATTGTGTCAGTGCTGGAACAACTCGATGGGTGCAGCAACATCACTGGAGAACATGAATTGGTAATTCTGGGTTGGGACTCTTCAGACCTTAAACTCTTAAGGCAGTCTAAATATATTCGACTACCTTAATATTAGTCCAACCTGTAGGAGTCCTGACTGCAGAGACACAACGGTCCTCGTTGGACATGCATCTCCAGGCATTGTCCACATGTCCCAAGTGTTTTTACCTTGAGGACTAGAATCTTCTCACCCAGGGCTATCTGACCCACTGTAGTTGCTCCCGCACTTTCTCTAATTGTAGAAAAGGACGTTGGAACGTTTCAAACAGTAAAATGTTATGTTAATTTGATTTTTCAGCATCAAGTCTTCCTGGATTTGGTCTTTATGGATGTCATAGGAAGGTAAGGTATATATTTCTAACCATCTTCATTTTAATGGGATAAATGTGTTATTGATTGATTTTCCAAATTTGTTTCTTCAACATGGAGGAGCTCGCAGTCTCTGGTAGAGACCGATGTCGAAGCTCCGAAGAACGCAAAAGGTTCGGCTAGACCCCGAGTGAACTGGGATTCAACCCCCTGATGGAGGACCCACGATACGGACGGCCCGACCGCTGACTACGGGAGTCGAGATCGTCCCGTGAACGGGAGGCCAAAGAAGGGAAGAGTTTGAACTTTGTGTTCTGTTGCTTTTTATTGGTATGAGTGTATGGTAAATGAAATTCCTCGTGTTGCAAAGCATACTTTTTTGCAACACGAGCCACCCCATGATTGAATCGTGAGTAAATACACAGTGCTGGAGGAACTTGATGGGTTTGACAACCTCTGAAGAAATGGATAGATGACTAATCGGGTTGGGAGCTCTCAGTCTGAAATACGGGGGAGAGCTGGAAATGAGGTGGGGGTTGGGCACTGCCTGACAGGTGATGGGTGGATTTCAGGTGAGTGGGTGAAGGGCAAATGGATGGAGTAAGTGCCAAAGGCTGAAGGTGAAAGTGATCAAACATGTTGGATAAGGACAGGATCTGTGAAATGTAAAACCAGTATGAGGTGGGGCTGGAAGGTAAAAGTGAAATATGGGACAAGGAGTTGAGAGATGAGCATACCTCCCTTCATTAACTAAGTAATAACTAAATAACAATAACGAAAACGTAATAACTAAATAGTCCCACTAAATAGTCCCACTAAATAGTCCCACTAAATAGGTCCTTCCTTGTATGCTCGTCTCTCAAACAGTCCCATATTCCCTCTTTCCCTTCCACCCATATCTCTCCTAGTTTCATATTTCTGTTCTCTCCTTATTTGGCATTTTGTCCCTCTCACCTTGAGCCTTTGGCACTCACTGCATTCATATGCTAATCACGCCTCACGTGTACCATCTATTTACTTGCTGGCTTTGCCCTACGTGCCTCTGCCTCTTTTCACTCTTTCATCAGTCTGAGGAAGGTTGCTGACTTGAGATGTCATCTGTCCATTCCGCTTGCAGTCAGGCAGATTGTGCCGGAACTGCTGAATGCCTCCAGCACTTTGTCTTTGGACAGAGCCACGTTCCCCGGTTGTAGTTGGCTCCTGTTACGGGGAAAGTGGAGTTTAATATTTTTGACTGAAGCTCGGGGGGTTGGGATTTCCAGGTATCCGTAACCATCTGGACACCACTGAATGTTTTGTTTATCTAATGTTTTAACGTCCATGTGAAGAGTAAGGCATTGGGCAATAAGGTTGGGAGAACACTTGTGAAAGATAATGGGTATTTGATGTAACTGGGGTGTTGCTGTGCTTGTAAATTGTGTCAGTGCTGGAACAACTCGATGGGTGCAGCAACATCACTGGAGAACATGAATTGGTAATTCTGGGTTGGGACTCTTCAGACCTTAAACTCTTAAGGCAGTCTAAATATATTCGACTACCTTAATATTAGTCCAACCTGTAGGAGTCCTGACTGCAGAGACACAACGGTCCTCGTTGGACATGCATCTCCAGGCATTGTCCACATGTCCCAAGTGTTTTTACCTTGAGGACTAGAATCTTCTGACCCACTGTAGTTGCTCCCGCACTTTCTCTAATTGTAGAAAAGGACGTTGGAACGTTTCAAACAGTAAAATGTTATGTTAATTTGATTTTTCAGCATCAAGTCTTCCTGGATTTGGTCTTTATGGATGTCATAGGAAGGTAAGGTATATATTTCTAACCATCTTCATTTTAATGGGATAAATGTGTTATTGATTGATTTTCCAAATTTGTTTCTTCAACATGGAGGAGCTCGCAGTCTCTGGTAGAGACCGATGTCGAAGCTCCGAAGAACGCAAAAGGTTCGGCTAGACCCCGAGTGAACTGGGATTCAACCCCCTGATGGAGGACCCACGATACGGACGGCCCGACCGCTGACTACGGGAGTCGAGATCGTCCCGTGAACGGGAGGCCAAAGAAGGGAAGAGTTTGAACTTTGTGTTCTGTTGCTTTTTATTGGTATGAGTGTATGGTAAATGAAATTCCTCGTGTTGCAAAGCATACTTTTTTGCAACACGAGCCACCCCATGATTGAATCGTGAGTAAATACACAGTGCTGGAGGAACTTGATGGGTTTGACAACCTCTGAAGAAATGGATAGATGACTAATCGGGTTGGGAGCTCTCAGTCTGAAATACGGGGGAGAGCTGGAAATGAGGTGGGGGTTGGGCACTGCCTGACAGGTGATGGGTGGATTTCAGGTGAGTGGGTGAAGGGCAAATGGATGGAGTAAGTGCCAAAGGCTGAAGGTGAAAGTGATCAAACATGTTGGATAAGGACAGGATCTGTGAAATGTAAAACCAGTGTGAGGTGGGGCTGGAAGGTAAAAGTGAAATATGGGACAAGAAGTTGAGAGATGAGCATACCTCCCTTCATTAACTAAGTAATAACTAAATAGTAATAACTAAATAACAATAACTAAATAGTCCCACTAAATAGTCCCACTAAATAGTCCCACTAAATAGTCCCACTAAATAGGTCCTTTCTTGTATGCTCGTCTCTCAAACAGTCCCATATTCCCTCTTTCCCTTCCACCCATATCTCTCCTAGTTTCATATTTCTGTTCTCTCCTTATTTGGCATTTTGTCCCTCTCACCTTGAGCCTTTGGCACTCACTGCATTCATATGCTAATCACGCCTCACGTGTACCATCTATTTACTTGCTGGCTTTGCCCTACGTGCCTCTGCCTCTTTTCACTCTTTCATCAGTCTGAGGAAGGTTGCTGACTTGAGATGTCATCTGTCCATTCCGCTTGCAGTCAGGCAGATTGTGCCGGAACTGCTGAATGCCTCCAGCACTTTGTCTTTGGACAGAGCCACGTTCCCCGGTTGTAGTTGGCTCCTGTTACAGGGAAAGTGGAGTTTAATATTTTTGACTGAAGCTCGGGGGGTTGGGATTTCCAGGTATTCGTAACCATCTGGACACCACTGAATGTTTTGTTTATCTAATGTTTTAACGTCCATGTGAAGAGTAAGGCATTGGGCAATAAGGTTGGGAGAACACTTGTGAAAGATAATGGGTATTTGATGTAACTGGGGTGTTGCTGTGCTTGTAAATTGTGTCAGTGCTGGAACAACTCGATGGGTGCAGCAACATCACTGGAGAACATGAATTGGTAATTCTGGGTTGGGACTCTTCAGACCGTAAACTCTTAAGGCAGTCTAAATATATTCGACTACCTTAATATTAGTCCAACCTGTAGGAGTCCTGACTGCAGAGACACAACGGTCCTCGTTGGACATGCATCTCCAGGCATTGTCCACATGTCCCAAGTGTTTTTACCTTGAGGACTAGAATCTTCTGACCCACTGTAGTTGCTCCCGCACTTTCTCTAATTGTAGAAAAGGACGTTGGAACGTTTCAAACAGTAAAATGTTATGTTAATTTGATTTTTCAGCATCAAGTCTTCCTGGATTTGGTCTTTATGGATGTCATAGGAAGGTAAGGTATATATTTCTAACCATCTTCATTTTAATGGGATAAATGTGTTATTGATTGATTTTCCAAATTTGTTTCTTCAACATGGAGGAGCTCGCAGTCTCTGGTAGAGACCGATGTCGAAGCTCCGAAGAACGCAAAAGGTTCGGCTAGACCCCGAGTGAACTGGGATTCAACCCCCTGATGGAGGACCCACGATACGGACGGCCCGACCGCTGACTACGGGAGTCGAGATCGTCCCGTGAACGGGAGGCCAAAGAAGGGAAGAGTTTGAACTTTGTGTTCTGTTGCTTTTTATTGGTATGAGTGTATGGTAAATGAAATTCCTCGTGTTGCAAAGCATACTTTTTTGCAACACGAGCCACCCCATGATTGAATCGTGAGTAAATACACAGTGCTGGAGGAACTTGATGGGTTTGACAACCTCTGAAGAAATGGATAGATGACTAATCGGGTTGGGAGCTCTCAGTCTGAAATACGGGGGAGAGCTGGAAATGAGGTGGGGGTTGGGCACTGCCTGACAGGTGATGGGTGGATTTCAGGTGAGTGGGTGAAGGGCAAATGGATGGAGTAAGTGCCAAAAGCTGAAGGTGAAAGTGATCAAACATGTTGGATAAGGACAGGATCTGTGAAATGTAAAACCAGTGTGAGGTGGGGCTGGAAGGTAAAAGTGAAATATGGGACAAGGAGTTGAGAGATGAGCATACCTCCCTTCATTAACTAAGTAATAACTAAATAGTAATAACTAAATAACAATAACGAAAACGTAATAACTAAATAGTCCCACTAAATAGTCCCACTAAATAGTCCCACTAAATAGGTCCTTTCTTGTATGCTCGTCTCTCAAACAGTCCCATATTCCCTCTTTCCCTTCCACCCATATCTCTCCTAGTTTCATATTTCTGTTCTCTCCTTATTTGGCATTTTGTCCCTCTCACCTTGAGCCTTTGGCACTCACTGCATTCATATGCTAATCACGCCTCACGTGTACCATCTATTTACTTGCTGGCTTTGCCCTACGTGCCTCTGCCTCTTTTCACTCTTTCATCAGTCTGAGGAAGGTTGCTGACTTGAGATGTCATCTGTCCATTCCGCTTGCAGTCAGGCAGATTGTGCCGGAACTGCTGAATGCCTCCAGCACTTTGTCTTTGGACAGAGCCATGTTCCCCGGTTGTAGTTGGCTCCTGTTACAGGGAAAGTGGAGTTTAATATTTTTGACTGAAGCTCGGGGGGTTGGGATTTCCAGGTATCCGTAACCATCTGGACACCACTGAATGTTTTGTTTATCTAATGTTTTAACGTCCATGTGAAGAGTAAGGCATTGGGCAATAAGGTTGGGAGAACACTTGTGAAAGATAATGGGTATTTGATGTAACTGGGGTGTTGCTGTGCTTGTAAATTGTGTCAGTGCTGGAACAACTCGATGGGTGCAGCAACATCACTGGAGAACATGAATTGGTAATTCTGGGTTGGGACTCTTCAGACCTTAAACTCTTAAGGCAGTCTAAATATATTCGACTACCTTAATATTAGTCCAACCTGTAGGAGTCCTGACTGCAGAGACACAACGGTCCTCGTTGGACATGCATCTCCAGGCATTGTCCACATGTCCCAAGTGTTTTTACCTTGAGGACTAGAATCTTCTGACCCACTGTAGTTGCTCCCGCACTTTCTCTAATTGTAGAAAAGGACGTTGGAACGTTTCAAACAGTAAAATGTTATGTTAATTTGATTTTTCAGCATCAAGTCTTCCTGGATTTGGTCTTTATGGATGTCATAGGAAGGTAAGGTATATATTTCTAACCATCTTCATTTTAATGGGATAAATGTGTTATTGATTGATTTTCCAAATTTGTTTCTTCAACATGGAGGAGCTCGCAGTCTCTGGTAGAGACCGATGTCGAAGCTCCGAAGAACGCAAAAGGTTCGGCTAGACCCCGAGTGAACTGGGATTCAACCCCCTGATGGAGGACCCACGATACGGACGGCCCGACCGCTGACTACGGGAGTCGAGATCGTCCCGTGAACGGGAGGCCAAAGAAGGGAAGAGTTTGAACTTTGTGTTCTGTTGCTTTTTATTGGTATGAGTGTATGGTAAATGAAATTCCTCGTGTTGCAAAGCATACTTTTTTGCAACACGAGCCACCCCATGATTGAATCGTGAGTAAATACACAGTGCTGGAGGAACTTGATGGGTTTGACAACCTCTGAAGAAATGGATAGATGACTAATCGGGTTGGGAGCTCACAGTCTGAAATACGGGGGAGAGCTGGAAATGAGGTGGGGGTTGGGCACTGCCTGACAGGTGATGGGTGGATTTCAGGTGAGTGGGTGAAGGGCAAATGGATGGAGTAAGTGCCAAAGGCTGAAGGTGAAAGTGATCAAACATGTTGGATAAGGACAGGATCTGTGAAATGTAAAACCAGTGTGAGGTGGGGCTGGAAGGTAAAAGTGAAATATGGGACAAGGAGTTGAGAGATGAGCATACCTCCCTTCATTAACTAAGTAATAACTAAATAGTAATAACTAAATAACAATAACGAAAACGTAATAACTAAATAGTCCCACTAAATAGTCCCACTAAATAGGTCCTTTCTTGTATGCTCGTCTCTCAAACAGTCCCATATTCCCTCTTTCCCTTCCACCCATATCTCTCCTAGTTTCATATTTCTGTTCTCTCCTTATTTGGCATTTTGTCCCTCTCACCTTGAGCCTTTGGCACTCACTGCATTCATATGCTAATCACGCCTCACGTGTACCATCTATTTACTTGCTGGCTTTGCCCTACGTGCCTCTGCCTCTTTTCACTCTTTCATCAGTCTGAGGAAGGTTGCTGACTTGAGATGTCATCTGTCCATTCCGCTTGCAGTCAGGCAGATTGTGCCGGAACTGCTGAATGCCTCCAGCACTTTGTCTTTGGACAGAGCCATGTTCCCCGGTTGTAGTTGGCTCCTGTTACAGGGAAAGTGGAGTTTAATATTTTTGACTGAAGCTCGGGGGGTTGGGATTTCCAGGTATCCGTAACCATCTGGACACCACTGAATGTTTTGTTTATCTAATGTTTTAACGTCCATGTGAAGAGTAAGGCATTGGGCAATAAGGTTGGGAGAACACTTGTGAAAGATAATGGGTATTTGATGTAACTGGGGTGTTGCTGTGCTTGTAAATTGTGTCAGTGCTGGAACAACTCGATGGGTGCAGCAACATCACTGGAGAACATGAATTGGTAATTCTGGGTTGGGACTCTTCAGACCTTAAACTCTTAAGGCAGTCTAAATATATTCGACTACCTTAATATTAGTCCAACCTGTAGGAGTCCTGACTGCAGAGACACAACGGTCCTCGTTGGACATGCATCTCCAGGCATTGTCCACATGTCCCAAGTGTTTTTACCTTGAGGACTAGAATCTTCTGACCCACTGTAGTTGCTCCCGCACTTTCTCTAATTGTAGAAAAGGACGTTGGAACGTTTCAAACAGTAAAATGTTATGTTAATTTGATTTTTCAGCATCAAGTCTTCCTGGATTTGGTCTTTATGGATGTCATAGGAAGGTAAGGTATATATTTCTAACCATCTTCATTTTAATGGGATAAATGTGTTATTGATTGATTTTCCAAATTTGTTTCTTCAACATGGAGGAGCTCGCAGTCTCTGGTAGAGACCGATGTCGAAGCTCCGAAGAACGCAAAAGGTTCGGCTAGACCCCGAGTGAACTGGGATTCAACCCCCTGATGGAGGACCCACGATACGGACGGCCCGACCGCTGACTACGGGAGTCGAGATCGTCCCGTGAACGGGAGGCCAAAGAAGGGAAGAGTTTGAACTTTGTGTTCTGTTGCTTTTTATTGGTATGAGTGTATGGTAAATGAAATTCCTCGTGTTGCAAAGCATACTTTTTTGCAACACGAGCCACCCCATGATTGAATCGTGAGTAAATACACAGTGCTGGAGGAACTTGATGGGTTTGACAACCTCTGAAGAAATGGATAGATGACTAATCGGGTTGGGAGCTCACAGTCTGAAATACGGGGGAGAGCTGGAAATGAGGTGGGGGTTGGGCACTGCCTGACAGGTGATGGGTGGATTTCAGGTGAGTGGGTGAAGGGCAAATGGATGGAGTAAGTGCCAAAGGCTGAAGGTGAAAGTGATCAAACATGTTGGATAAGGACAGGATCTGTGAAATGTAAAACCAGTGTGAGGTGGGGCTGGAAGGTAAAAGTGAAATATGGGACAAGGAGTTGAGAGATGAGCATACCTCCCTTCATTAACTAAGTAATAACTAAATAGTAATAACTAAATAACAATAACGAAAACGTAATAACTAAATAGTCCCACTAAATAGTCCCACTAAATAGGTCCTTTCTTGTATGCTCGTCTCTCAAACAGTCCCATATTCCCTCTTTCCCTTCCACCCATATCTCTCCTAGTTTCATATTTCTGTTCTCTCCTTATTTGGCATTTTGTCCCTCTCACCTTGAGCCTTTGGCACTCACTGCATTCATATGCTAATCACGCCTCACGTGTACCATCTATTTACTTGCTGGCTTTGCCCTACGTGCCTCTGCCTCTTTTCACTCTTTCATCAGTCTGAGGAAGGTTGCTGACTTGAGATGTCATCTGTCCATTCCGCTTGCAGTCAGGCAGATTGTGCCGGAACTGCTGAATGCCTCCAGCACTTTGTCTTTGGACAGAGCCATGTTCCCCGGTTGTAGTTGGCTCCTGTTACAGGGAAAGTGGAGTTTAATATTTTTGACTGAAGCTCGGGGGGTTGGGATTTCCAGGTATCCGTAACCATCTGGACACCACTGAATGTTTTGTTTATCTAATGTTTTAACGTCCATGTGAAGAGTAAGGCATTGGGCAATAAGGTTGGGAGAACACTTGTGAAAGATAATGGGTATTTGATGTAACTGGGGTGTTGCTGTGCTTGTAAATTGTGTCAGTGCTGGAACAACTCGATGGGTGCAGCAACATCACTGGAGAACATGAATTGGTAATTCTGGGTTGGGACTCTTCAGACCTTAAACTCTTAAGGCAGTCTAAATATATTCGACTACCTTAATATTAGTCCAACCTGTAGGAGTCCTGACTGCAGAGACACAACGGTCCTCGTTGGACATGCATCTCCAGGCATTGTCCACATGTCCCAAGTGTTTTTACCTTGAGGACTAGAATCTTCTGACCCACTGTAGTTGCTCCCGCACTTTCTCTAATTGTAGAAAAGGACGTTGGAACGTTTCAAACAGTAAAATGTTATGTTAATTTGATTTTTCAGCATCAAGTCTTCCTGGATTTGGTCTTTATGGATGTCATAGGAAGGTAAGGTATATATTTCTAACCATCTTCATTTTAATGGGATAAATGTGTTATTGATTGATTTTCCAAATTTGTTTCTTCAACATGGAGGAGCTCGCAGTCTCTGGTAGAGACCGATGTCGAAGCTCCGAAGAACGCAAAAGGTTCGGCTAGACCCCGAGTGAACTGGGATTCAACCCCCTGATGGAGGACCCACGATACGGACGGCCCGACCGCTGACTACGGGAGTCGAGATCGTCCCGTGAACGGGAGGCCAAAGAAGGGAAGAGTTTGAACTTTGTGTTCTGTTGCTTTTTATTGGTATGAGTGTATGGTAAATGAAATTCCTCGTGTTGCAAAGCATACTTTTTTGCAACACGAGCCACCCCATGATTGAATCGTGAGTAAATACACAGTGCTGGAGGAACTTGATGGGTTTGACAACCTCTGAAGAAATGGATAGATGACTAATCGGGTTGGGAGCTCACAGTCTGAAATACGGGGGAGAGCTGGAAATGAGGTGGGGGTTGGGCACTGCCTGACAGGTGATGGGTGGATTTCAGGTGAGTGGGTGAAGGGCAAATGGATGGAGTAAGTGCCAAAGGCTGAAGGTGAAAGTGATCAAACATGTTGGATAAGGACAGGATCTGTGAAATGTAAAACCAGTGTGAGGTGGGGCTGGAAGGTAAAAGTGAAATATGGGACAAGGAGTTGAGAGATGAGCATACCTCCCTTCATTAACTAAGTAATAACTAAATAGTAATAACTAAATAACAATAACGAAAACGTAATAACTAAATAGTCCCACTAAATAGTCCCACTAAATAGTCCCACTAAATAGGTCCTTTCTTGTATGCTCGTCTCTCAAACAGTCCCATATTCCCTCTTTCCCTTCCACCCATATCTCTCCTAGTTTCATATTTCTGTTCTCTCCTTATTTGGCATTTTGTCCCTCTCACCTTGAGCCTTTGGCACTCACTGCATTCATATGCTAATCACGCCTCACGTGTACCATCTATTTACTTGCTGGCTTTGCCCTACGTGCCTCTGCCTCTTTTCACTCTTTCATCAGTCTGAGGAAGGTTGCTGACTTGAGATGTCATCTGTCCATTCCGCTTGCAGTCAGGCAGATTGTGCCGGAACTGCTGAATGCCTCCAGCACTTTGTCTTTGGACAGAGCCATGTTCCCCGGTTGTAGTTGGCTCCTGTTACAGGGAAAGTGGAGTTTAATATTTTTGACTGAAGCTCGGGGGGTTGGGATTTCCAGGTATCCGTAACCATCTGGACACCACTGAATGTTTTGTTTATCTAATGTTTTAACGTCCATGTGAAGAGTAAGGCATTGGGCAATAAGGTTGGGAGAACACTTGTGAAAGATAATGGGTATTTGATGTAACTGGGGTGTTGCTGTGCTTGTAAATTGTGTCAGTGCTGGAACAACTCGATGGGTGCAGCAACATCACTGGAGAACATGAATTGGTAATTCTGGGTTGGGACTCTTCAGACCTTAAACTCTTAAGGCAGTCTAAATATATTCGACTACCTTAATATTAGTCCAACCTGTAGGAGTCCTGACTGCAGAGACACAACGGTCCTCGTTGGACATGCATCTCCAGGCATTGTCCACATGTCCCAAGTGTTTTTACCTTGAGGACTAGAATCTTCTGACCCACTGTAGTTGCTCCCGCACTTTCTCTAATTGTAGAAAAGGACGTTGGAACGTTTCAAACAGTAAAATGTTATGTTAATTTGATTTTTCAGCATCAAGTCTTCCTGGATTTGGTCTTTATGGATGTCATAGAAAGGTAAGGTATATATTTCTAACCATCTTCATTTTAATGGGATAAATGTGTTATTGATTGATTTTCCAAATTTGTTTCTTCAACATGGAGGAGCTCGCAGTCTCTGGTAGAGACCGATGTCGAAGCTCCGAAGAACGCAAAAGGTTCGGCTAGACCCCGAGTGAACTGGGATTCAACCCCCTGATGGAGGACCCACGATACGGACGGCCCGACCGCTGACTACGGGAGTCGAGATCGTCCCGTGAACGGGAGGCCAAAGAAGGGAAGAGTTTGAACTTTGTGTTCTGTTGCTTTTTATTGGTATGAGTGTATGGTAAATGAAATTCCTCGTGTTGCAAAGCATACTTTTTTGCAACACGAGCCACCCCATGATTGAATCGTGAGTAAATACACAGTGCTGGAGGAACTTGATGGGTTTGACAACCTCTGAAGAAATGGATAGATGACTAATCGGGTTGGGAGCTCTCAGTCTGAAATACGGGGGAGAGCTGGAAATGAGGTGGGGGTTGGGCACTGCCTGACAGGTGATGGGTGGATTTCAGGTGAGTGGGTGAAGGGCAAATGGATGGAGTAAGTGCCAAAGGCTGAAGGTGAAAGTGATCAAACATGTTGGATAAGGACAGGATCTGTGAAATGTAAAACCAGTGTGAGGTGGGGCTGGAAGGTAAAAGTGAAATATGGGACAAGAAGTTGAGAGATGAGCATACCTCCCTTCATTAACTAAGTAATAACTAAATAGTAATAACTAAATAACAATAACTAAATAGTCCCACTAAATAGTCCCACTAAATAGTCCCACTAAATAGTCCCACTAAATAGGTCCTTTCTTGTATGCTCGTCTCTCAAACAGTCCCATATTCCCTCTTTCCCTTCCACCCATATCTCTCCTAGTTTCATATTTCTGTTCTCTCCTTATTTGGCATTTTGTCCCTCTCACCTTGAGCCTTTGGCACTCACTGCATTCATATGCTAATCACGCCTCACGTGTACCATCTATTTACTTGCTGGCTTTGCCCTACGTGCCTCTGCCTCTTTTCACTCTTTCATCAGTCTGAGGAAGGTTGCTGACTTGAGATGTCATCTGTCCATTCCGCTTGCAGTCAGGCAGATTGTGCCGGAACTGCTGAATGCCTCCAGCACTTTGTCTTTGGACAGAGCCACGTTCCTCGGTTGTAGTTGGCTCCTGTTACAGGGAAAGTGGAGTTTAATATTTTTGACTGAAGCTCGGGGGGTTGGGATTTCCAGGTATTCGTAACCATCTGGACACCACTGAATGTTTTGTTTATCTAATGTTTTAACGTCCATGTGAAGAGTAAGGCATTGGGCAATAAGGTTGGGAGAACACTTGTGAAAGATAATGGGTATTTGATGTAACTGGGGTGTTGCTGTGCTTGTAAATTGTGTCAGTGCTGGAACAACTCGATGGGTGCAGCAACATCACTGGAGAACATGAATTGGTAATTCTGGGTTGGGACTCTTCAGACCGTAAACTCTTAAGGCAGTCTAAATATATTCGACTACCTTAATATTAGTCCAACCTGTAGGAGTCCTGACTGCAGAGACACAACGGTCCTCGTTGGACATGCATCTCCAGGCATTGTCCACATGTCCCAAGTGTTTTTACCTTGAGGACTAGAATCTTCTGACCCACTGTAGTTGCTCCCGCACTTTCTCTAATTGTAGAAAAGGACGTTGGAACGTTTCAAACAGTAAAATGTTATGTTAACTTGATTTTTCAGCATCAAGTCTTCCTGGATTTGGTCTTTATGGATGTCATAGGAAGGTAAGGTATATATTTCTAACCATCTTCATTTTAATGGGATAAATGTGTTATTGATTGATTTTTCCAAATTTGTTTCTTCAACATGGAGGAGCTCGCAGTCTCTGGTAGAGACCGATGTCGAAGCTCCGAAGAACGCAAAAGGTTCGGCTAGACCCCGAGTGAACTGGGATTCAACCCCCTGATGGAGGACCCACGATACGGACGGCCCGACCGCTGACTACGGGAGTCGAGATCGTCCCGTGAACGGGAGGCCAAAGAAGGGAAGAGTTTGAACTTTGTGTTCTGTTGCTTTTTATTGGTATGAGTGTATGGTAAATGAAATTCCTCGTGTTGCAAAGCATACTTTTTTGCAACACGAGCCACCCCATGATTGAATCGTGAGTAAATACACAGTGCTGGAGGAACTTGATGGGTTTGACAACCTCTGAAGAAATGGATAGATGACTAATCGGGTTGGGAGCTCTCAGTCTGAAATACGGGGGAGAGCTGGAAATGAGGTGGGGGTTGGGCACTGCCTGACAGGTGATGGGTGGATTTCAGGTGAGTGGGTGAAGGGCAAATGGATGGAGTAAGTGCCAAAGGCTGAAGGTGAAAGTGATCAAACATGTTGGATAAGGACAGGATCTGTGAAATGTAAAACCAGTGTGAGGTGGGGCTGGAAGGTAAAAGTGAAATATGGGACAAGAAGTTGAGAGATGAGCATACCTCCCTTCATTAACTAAGTAATAACTAAATAGTAATAACTAAATAACAATAACTAAATAGTCCCACTAAATAGTCCCACTAAATAGTCCCACTAAATAGTCCCACTAAATAGGTCCTTTCTTGTATGCTCGTCTCTCAAACAGTCCCATATTCCCTCTTTCCCTTCCACCCATATCTCTCCTAGTTTCATATTTCTGTTCTCTCCTTATTTGGCATTTTGTCCCTCTCACCTTGAGCCTTTGGCACTCACTGCATTCATATGCTAATCACGCCTCACGTGTACCATCTATTTACTTGCTGGCTTTGCCCTACGTGCCTCTGCCTCTTTTCACTCTTTCATCAGTCTGAGGAAGGTTGCTGACTTGAGATGTCATCTGTCCATTCCGCTTGCAGTCAGGCAGATTGTGCCGGAACTGCTGAATGCCTCCAGCACTTTGTCTTTGGACAGAGCCACGTTCCCCGGTTGTAGTTGGCTCCTGTTACAGGGAAAGTGGAGTTTAATATTTTTGACTGAAGCTCGGGGGGTTGGGATTTCCAGGTATTCGTAACCATCTGGACACCACTGAATGTTTTGTTTATCTAATGTTTTAACGTCCATGTGAAGAGTAAGGCATTGGGCAATAAGGTTGGGAGAACACTTGTGAAAGATAATGGGTATTTGATGTAACTGGGGTGTTGCTGTGCTTGTAAATTGTGTCAGTGCTGGAACAACTCGATGGGTGCAGCAACATCACTGGAGAACATGAATTGGTAATTCTGGGTTGGGACTCTTCAGACCGTAAACTCTTAAGGCAGTCTAAATATATTCGACTACCTTAATATTAGTCCAACCTGTAGGAGTCCTGACTGCAGAGACACAACGGTCCTCGTTGGACATGCATCTCCAGGCATTGTCCACATGTCCCAAGTGTTTTTACCTTGAGGACTAGAATCTTCTGACCCACTGTAGTTGCTCCCGCACTTTCTCTAATTGTAGAAAAGGACGTTGGAACGTTTCAAACAGTAAAATGTTATGTTAACTTGATTTTTCAGCATCAAGTCTTCCTGGATTTGGTCTTTATGGATGTCATAGGAAGGTAAGGTATATATTTCTAACCATCTTCATTTTAATGGGATAAATGTGTTATTGATTGATTTTTCCAAATTTGTTTCTTCAACATGGAGGAGCTCGCAGTCTCTGGTAGAGACCGATGTCGAAGCTCCGAAGAACGCAAAAGGTTCGGCTAGACCCCGAGTGAACTGGGATTCAACCCCCTGATGGAGGACCCACGATACGGACGGCCCGACCGCTGACTACGGGAGTCGAGATCGTCCCGTGAACGGGAGGCCAAAGAAGGGAAGAGTTTGAACTTTGTGTTCTGTTGCTTTTTATTGGTATGAGTGTATGGTAAATGAAATTCCTCGTGTTGCAAAGCATACTTTTTTGCAACACGAGCCACCCCATGATTGAATCGTGAGTAAATACACAGTGCTGGAGGAACTTGATGGGTTTGACAACCTCTGAAGAAATGGATAGATGACTAATCGGGTTGGGAGCTCTCAGTCTGAAATACGGGGGAGAGCTGGAAATGAGGTGGGGGTTGGGCACTGCCTGACAGGTGATGGGTGGATTTCAGGTGAGTGGGTGAAGGGCAAATGGATGGAGTAAGTGCCAAAGGCTGAAGGTGAAAGTGATCAAACATGTTGGATAAGGACAGGATCTGTGAAATGTAAAACCAGTATGAGGTGGGGCTGGAAGGTAAAAGTGAAATATGGGACAAGGAGTTGAGAGATGAGCATACCTCCCTTCATTAACTAAGTAATAACTAAATAGTAATAACTAAATAGTAATAACTAAATAACAATAACGAAAACGTAATAACTAAATAGTCCCACTAAATAGTCCCACTAAATAGTCCCACTAAATAGGTCCTTTCTTGTATGCTCGTCTCTCAAACAGTCCCATATTCCCTCTTTCCCTTCCACCCATATCTCTCCTAGTTTCATATTTCTGTTCTCTCCTTATTTGGCATTTTGTCCCTCTCACCTTGAGCCTTTGGCACTCACTGCATTCATATGCTAATCACGCCTCACGTGTACCATCTATTTACTTGCTGGCTTTGCCCTACGTGCCTCTGCCTCTTTTCACTCTTTCATCAGTCTGAGGAAGGTTGCTGACTTGAGATGTCATCTGTCCATTCCGCTTGCAGTCAGGCAGATTGTGCCGGAACTGCTGAATGCCTCCAGCACTTTGTCTTTGGACAGAGCCACGTTCCCCGGTTGTAGTTGGCTCCTGTTACGGGGAAAGTGGAGTTTAATATTTTTGACTGAAGCTCGGGGGGTTGGGATTTCCAGGTATCCGTAACCATCTGGACACCACTGAATGTTTTGTTTATCTAATGTTTTAACGTCCATGTGAAGAGTAAGGCATTGGGCAATAAGGTTGGGAGAACACTTGTGAAAGATAATGGGTATTTGATGTAACTGGGGTGTTGCTGTGCTTGTAAATTGTGTCAGTGCTGGAACAACTCGATGGGTGCAGCAACATCACTGGAGAACATGAATTGGTAATTCTGGGTTGGGACTCTTCAGACCTTAAACTCTTAAGGCAGTCTAAATATATTCGACTACCTTAATATTAGTCCAACCTGTAGGAGTCCTGACTGCAGAGACACAACGGTCCTCGTTGGACATGCATCTCCAGGCATTGTCCACATGTCCCAAGTGTTTTTACCTTGAGGACTAGAATCTTCTGACCCACTGTAGTTGCTCCCGCACTTTCTCTAATTGTAGAAAAGGACGTTGGAACGTTTCAAACAGTAAAATGTTATGTTAATTTGATTTTTCAGCATCAAGTCTTCCTGGATTTGGTCTTTATGGATGTCATAGGAAGGTAAGGTATATATTTCTAACCATCTTCATTTTAATGGGATAAATGTGTTATTGATTGATTTTCCAAATTTGTTTCTTCAACATGGAGGAGCTCGCAGTCTCTGGTAGAGACCGATGTCGAAGCTCCGAAGAACGCAAAAGGTTCGGCTAGACCCCGAGTGAACTGGGATTCAACCCCCTGATGGAGGACCCACGATACGGACGGCCCGACCGCTGACTACGGGAGTCGAGATCGTCCCGTGAACGGGAGGCCAAAGAAGGGAAGAGTTTGAACTTTGTGTTCTGTTGCTTTTTATTGGTATGAGTGTATGGTAAATGAAATTCCTCGTGTTGCAAAGCATACTTTTTTGCAACACGAGCCACCCCATGATTGAATCGTGAGTAAATACACAGTGCTGGAGGAACTTGATGGGTTTGACAACCTCTGAAGAAATGGATAGATGACTAATCGGGTTGGGAGCTCACAGTCTGAAATACGGGGGAGAGCTGGAAATGAGGTGGGGGTTGGGCACTGCCTGACAGGTGATGGGTGGATTTCAGGTGAGTGGGTGAAGGGCAAATGGATGGAGTAAGTGCCAAAGGCTGAAGGTGAAAGTGATCAAACATGTTGGATAAGGACAGGATCTGTGAAATGTAAAACCAGTGTGAGGTGGGGCTGGAAGGTAAAAGTGAAATATGGGACAAGGAGTTGAGAGATGAGCATACCTCCCTTCATTAACTAAGTAATAACTAAATAGTAATAACTAAATAACAATAACGAAAACGTAATAACTAAATAGTCCCACTAAATAGTCCCACTAAATAGTCCCACTAAATAGGTCCTTTCTTGTATGCTCGTCTCTCAAACAGTCCCATATTCCCTCTTTCCCTTCCACCCATATCTCTCCTAGTTTCATATTTCTGTTCTCTCCTTATTTGGCATTTTGTCCCTCTCACCTTGAGCCTTTGGCACTCACTGCATTCATATGCTAATCACGCCTCACGTGTACCATCTATTTACTTGCTGGCTTTGCCCTACGTGCCTCTGCCTCTTTTCACTCTTTCATCAGTCTGAGGAAGGTTGCTGACTTGAGATGTCATCTGTCCATTCCGCTTGCAGTCAGGCAGATTGTGCCGGAACTGCTGAATGCCTCCAGCACTTTGTCTTTGGACAGAGCCACGTTCCCCGGTTGTAGTTGGCTCCTGTTACGGGGAAAGGAGTTTAATATTTTTGACTGAAGCTCGGGGGGTTGGGATTTCCAGGTATCCGTAACCATCTGGACACCACTGAATGTTTTGTTTATCTAATGTTTTAACGTCCATGTGAAGAGTAAGGCATTGGGCAATAAGGTTGGGAGAACACTTGTGAAAGATAATGGGTATTTGATGTAACTGGGGTGTTGCTGTGCTTGTAAATTGTGTCAGTGCTGGAACAACTCGATGGGTGCAGCAACATCACTGGAGAACATGAATTGGTAATTCTGGGTTGGGACTCTTCAGACCTTAAACTCTTAAGGCAGTCTAAATATATTCGACTACCTTAATATTAGTCCAACCTGTAGGAGTCCTGACTGCAGAGACACAACGGTCCTCGTTGGACATGCATCTCCAGGCATTGTCCACATGTCCCAAGTGTTTTTACCTTGAGGACTAGAATCTTCTGACCCACTGTAGTTGCTCCCGCACTTTCTCTAATTGTAGAAAAGGACGTTGGAACGTTTCAAACAGTAAAATGTTATGTTAATTTGATTTTTCAGCATCAAGTCTTCCTGGATTTGGTCTTTATGGATGTCATAGGAAGGTAAGGTATATATTTCTAACCATCTTCATTTTAATGGGATAAATGTGTTATTGATTGATTTTCCAAATTTGTTTCTTCAACATGGAGGAGCTCGCAGTCTCTGGTAGAGACCGATGTCGAAGCTCCGAAGAACGCAAAAGGTTCGGCTAGACCCCGAGTGAACTGGGATTCAACCCCCTGATGGAGGACCCACGATACGGACGGCCCGACCGCTGACTACGGGAGTCGAGATCGTCCCGTGAACGGGAGGCCAAAGAAGGGAAGAGTTTGAACTTTGTGTTCTGTTGCTTTTTATTGGTATGAGTGTATGGTAAATGAAATTCCTCGTGTTGCAAAGCATACTTTTTTGCAACACGAGCCACCCCATGATTGAATCGTGAGTAAATACACAGTGCTGGAGGAACTTGATGGGTTTGACAACCTCTGAAGAAATGGATAGATGACTAATCGGGTTGGGAGCTCTCAGTCTGAAATACGGGGGAGAGCTGGAAATGAGGTGGGGGTTGGGCACTGCCTGACAGGTGATGGGTGGATTTCAGGTGAGTGGGTGAAGGGCAAATGGATGGAGTAAGTGCCAAAGGCTGAAGGTGAAAGTGATCAAACATGTTGGATAAGGACAGGATCTGTGAAATGTAAAACCAGTGTGAGGTGGGGCTGGAAGGTAAAAGTGAAATATGGGACAAGGAGTTGAGAGATGAGCATACTTCCCTTCATTAACCAAGTAATACCTAAATAGTAATAACTAAATAACAATATCTAAACAGTAATAACTAAGTAACTACTAAATAGTACCACTAAATGCAACTAAATAGCAATAACTAAATAGCAATAACTAAATAGCAATAACTAAATAGCAATAACTAAATAGCAATAACTAAATAGCAATAACTAAATAGCAATAACTAAATGGCAATAACTAAATAGAAGTAAATAGTAATAACTAACTAGTCCTTTCTTGTACGCTCATCTCTCGTCCCATATTCCCTCTTTCCCTTCCACCCATATCTCCCCTAGATTCATATTTCAGTTCTCTCCTTATTTGGCATTTTGTTCCTTTCACCTTGAGCCTTTGGCACTCACTCCATCCATATGTTAATCATGCCTCACATGTACCACCTATTTACTTGCTGGCTTTGTCCTGCGTGCCTCTGCCTCTTTTCACTCTCTTTCATCAGTCTGAGGAAGGTTGCTGACCTGAGGTGTCATCTGTCCATTGCACTTGCAGCAGGCAGATTGTGCCTGAACTGCTGAATGCTTCCAGCACTTTGTTTTTGGATAGAGCCATGTTCCCTGGTTGTAGTTGGCTCCTGTTACAGGGAGAGTTTAACATTGTGCCTAAGTCGCACTTTTGTTAATGCTGCCCTTCCGAGTATGTAGTTTTTGCAGTTGGTTTAAATCTCTGATTTTGATACATCTGCAATGGTACAATTTCCTATCCCGTCTTCCTCTAAGGAGCGATCAGTTCCTGTTAGTTTCCACCCAGAGTCTCAAAAGTCTGGGCTCTATGCTGGTAGAAATATCTGCTAGGATTAGTCAGTCTCCACTCAATCTGCCAATGTTGGCATGTGCTGGGGTAAACGTATTCCCCATCACTGTAACTTTGGTTTGTTGCTGATTTAACTCAAAGGATGTTTTCATTTAAAGCAATGTGTGCGTCGTGGGTGTGTTTTTACTAGATAATCTGAACGCTGTGTACGCTCCTGTTGGTGTACAGGCATTGATGCCCATGGTATACTGCAGCAGTGGCAGTCACAGAACAGTGTTTGGTTTAGCTGGGGTGTTGCTGGGCCAGTTGGTTAAGTCAATGTATTATAATAACTTGCAGGATCAGTGGGCCTTCATGCAGATATTTCTCCAGGCATTGTCCATGTATCTGTGTGTTGAATTTACAGAATATATAATGTTGTCACCCGGTGCTCGGTTCATTACCCTGCTACGTGTTTCTAATTATGTCGAGGCACCAAGAACCTGTGGTGTCCAATCTCCTTCATTGCCTGATAGATGGGAGTTAAACTTGGTGATCCAAGTTTCTGGTTAAAGGTGTGAAACCGCATGTTGGGAGGATTCGTTGTATCGCCGAACTGTTGTATCGCCGAACTGTTGTATCGCCGAACTGTTGTATCGCCGAACTGTTGTATCGCCGACCTGTTGTATCGCCGAACTGTTGTATCGCCGACCTGTTGTATCGCCGACCTGTTGTATCGCCGACCTGTTGTATCGCCGACCTGTTGTATCGCCGACCTGTTGTATCGCCGACCTGTTGTATCGCCGACCTGTTGTATCGCCGACCTGTTGTATCGCCGACCTGTTGTATCGCCGACCTGTTGTATCGCCGACCTGTTGTATCGCCGTGCTAGGGTTTAGAGTGGCTAGGGTTTAGAGTGGCTAGGGTTTAGAGTGGCTAGGGTTTAGAGTGGCTAGGGTTTAGAGTGGCTAGGGTTTAGAGTGGCTAGGGTTTAGAGTGGCTAGGGTTTAGAGTGGCTAGGGTTTAGAGTGGCTAGGGTTTAGAGTGGCTAGGGTTTAGAGTGGCTAGGGTTTAGAGTGGCTAGGGTTTAGAGTGGCTAGGGTTTAGAGTGGCTAGGGTTTAGAGTGGCTAGGGTTTAGAGTGGCTAGGGTTTAGAGTGGCTAGGGTTTAGAGTGGCTAGGGTTTAGAGTGGCTAGGGTTTAGAGTGGCTAGGGTTTAGAGTGGCTAGGGTTTAGAGTGGCTAGGGTTTAGAGTGGCTAGGGTTTAGAGTGGCTAGGGTTTAGAGTGGCTAGGGTTTAGAGTGGCTAGGGTTTAGAGTGGCTAGGGTTTAGAGTGGCTAGGGTTTAGAGTGGCTAGGGTTTAGAGTGGCTAGGGTTTAGAGTGGCTAGGGTTTAGAGTGGCTAGGGTTTAGAGTGGCTAGGGTTTAGAGTGGCTAGGGTTTAGAGTGGCTAGGGTTTAGAGTGGCTAGGGTTTAGAGTGGCTAGGGTTTAGAGTGGCTAGGGTTTAGAGTGGCTAGGGTTTAGAGTGGCTAGGGTTTAGAGTGGCTAGGGTTTAGAGTGGCTAGGGTTTAGAGTGGCTAGGGTTTAGAGTGGCTAGGGTTTAGAGTGGCTAGGGTTTAGAGTGGCTAGGGTTTAGAGTGGCTAGGGTTTAGAGTGGCTAGGGTTTAGAGTGGCTAGGGTTTAGAGTGGCTAGGGTTTAGAGTGGCTAGGGTTTAGAGTGGCTAGGGTTTAGAGTGGCTAGGGTTTAGAGTGGCTAGGGTTTAGAGTGGCTAGGGTTTAGAGTGGCTAGGGTTTAGAGTGGCTAGGGTTTAGAGTGGCTAGGGTTTAGAGTGGCTAGGGTTTAGAGTGGCTAGGGTTTAGAGTGGCTAGGGTTTAGAGTGGCTAGGGTTTAGAGTGGCTAGGGTTTAGAGTGGCTAGGGTTTAGAGTGGCTAGGGTTTAGAGTGGCTAGGGTTTAGAGTGGCTAGGGTTTAGAGTGGCTAGGGTTTAGAGTGGCTAGGGTTTAGAGTGGCTAGGGTTTAGAGTGGCTAGGGTTTAGAGTGGCTAGGGTTTAGAGTGGCTAGGGTTTAGAGTGGCTAGGGTTTAGAGTGGCTAGGGTTTAGAGTGGCTAGGGTTTAGAGTGGCTAGGGTTTAGAGTGGCTAGGGTTTAGAGTGGCTAGGGTTTAGAGTGGCTAGGGTTTAGAGTGGCTAGGGTTTAGAGTGGCTAGGGTTTAGAGTGGCTAGGGTTTAGAGTGGCTAGGGTTTAGAGTGGCTAGGGTTTAGAGTGGCTAGGGTTTAGAGTGGCTAGGGTTTAGAGTGGCTAGGGTTTAGAGTGGCTAGGGTTTAGAGTGGCTAGGGTTTAGAGTGGCTAGGGTTTAGAGTGGCTAGGGTTTAGAGTGGCTAGGGTTTAGAGTGGCTAGGGTTTAGAGTGGCTAGGGTTTAGAGTGGCTAGGGTTTAGAGTGGCTAGGGTTTAGAGTGGCTAGGGTTTAGAGTGGCTAGGGTTTAGAGTGGCTAGGGTTTAGAGTGGCTAGGGTTTAGAGTGGCTAGGGTTTAGAGTGGCTAGGGTTTAGAGTGGCTAGGGTTTAGAGTGGCTAGGGTTTAGAGTGGCTAGGGTTTAGAGTGGCTAGGGTTTAGAGTGGCTAGGGTTTAGAGTGGCTAGGGTTTAGAGTGGCTAGGGTTTAGAGTGGCTAGGGTTTAGAGTGGCTAGGGTTTAGAGTGGCTAGGGTTTAGAGTGGCTAGGGTTTAGAGTGGCTAGGGTTTAGAGTGGCTAGGGTTTAGAGTGGCTAGGGTTTAGAGTGGCTAGGGTTTAGAGTGGCTAGGGTTTAGAGTGGCTAGGGTTTAGAGTGGCTAGGGTTTAGAGTGGCTAGGGTTTAGAGTGGCTAGGGTTTAGAGTGGCTAGGGTTTAGAGTGGCTAGGGTTTAGAGTGGCTAGGGTTTAGAGTGGCTAGGGTTTAGAGTGGCTAGGGTTTAGAGTGGCTAGGGTTTAGAGTGGCTAGGGTTTAGAGTGGCTAGGGTTTAGAGTGGCTAGGGTTTAGAGTGGCTAGGGTTTAGAGTGGCTAGGGTTTAGAGTGGCTAGGGTTTAGAGTGGCTAGGGTTTAGAGTGGCTAGGGTTTAGAGTGGCTAGGGTTTAGAGTGGCTAGGGTTTAGAGTGGCTAGGGTTTAGAGTGGCTAGGGTTTAGAGTGGCTAGGGTTTAGAGTGGCTAGGGTTTAGAGTGGCTAGGGTTTAGAGTGGCTAGGGTTTAGAGTGGCTAGGGTTTAGAGTGGCTAGGGTTTAGAGTGGCTAGGGTTTAGAGTGGCTAGGGTTTAGAGTGGCTAGGGTTTAGAGTGGCTAGGGTTTAGAGTGGCTAGGGTTTAGAGTGGCTAGGGTTTAGAGTGGCTAGGGTTTAGAGTGGCTAGGGTTTAGAGTGGCTAGGGTTTAGAGTGGCTAGGGTTTAGAGTGGCTAGGGTTTAGAGTGGCTAGGGTTTAGAGTGGCTAGGGTTTAGAGTGGCTAGGGTTTAGAGTGGCTAGGGTTTAGAGTGGCTAGGGTTTAGAGTGGCTAGGGTTTAGAGTGGCTAGGGTTTAGAGTGGCTAGGGTTTAGAGTGGCTAGGGTTTAGAGTGGCTAGGGTTTAGAGTGGCTAGGGTTTAGAGTGGCTAGGGTTTAGAGTGGCTAGGGTTTAGAGTGGCTAGGGTTTAGAGTGGCTAGGGTTTAGAGTGGCTAGGGTTTAGAGTGGCTAGGGTTTAGAGTGGCTAGGGTTTAGAGTGGCTAGGGTTTAGAGTGGCTAGGGTTTAGAGTGGCTAGGGTTTAGAGTGGCTAGGGTTTAGAGTGGCTAGGGTTTAGAGTGGCTAGGGTTTAGAGTGGCTAGGGTTTAGAGTGGCTAGGGTTTAGAGTGGCTAGGGTTTAGAGTGGCTAGGGTTTAGAGTGGCTAGGGTTTAGAGTGGCTAGGGTTTAGAGTGGCTAGGGTTTAGAGTGGCTAGGGTTTAGAGTGGCTAGGGTTTAGAGTGGCTAGGGTTTAGAGTGGCTAGGGTTTAGAGTGGCTAGGGTTTAGAGTGGCTAGGGTTTAGAGTGGCTAGGGTTTAGAGTGGCTAGGGTTTAGAGTGGCTAGGGTTTAGAGTGGCTAGGGTTTAGAGTGGCTAGGGTTTAGAGTGGCTAGGGTTTAGAGTGGCTAGGGTTTAGAGTGGCTAGGGTTTAGAGTGGCTAGGGTTTAGAGTGGCTAGGGTTTAGAGTGGCTAGGGTTTAGAGTGGCTAGGGTTTAGAGTGGCTAGGGTTTAGAGTGGCTAGGGTTTAGAGTGGCTAGGGTTTAGAGTGGCTAGGGTTTAGAGTGGCTAGGGTTTAGAGTGGCTAGGGTTTAGAGTGGCTAGGGTTTAGAGTGGCTAGGGTTTAGAGTGGCTAGGGTTTAGAGTGGCTAGGGTTTAGAGTGGCTAGGGTTTAGAGTGGCTAGGGTTTAGAGTGGCTAGGGTTTAGAGTGGCTAGGGTTTAGAGTGGCTAGGGTTTAGAGTGGCTAGGGTTTAGAGTGGCTAGGGTTTAGAGTGGCTAGGGTTTAGAGTGGCTAGGGTTTAGAGTGGCTAGGGTTTAGAGTGGCTAGGGTTTAGAGTGGCTAGGGTTTAGAGTGGCTAGGGTTTAGAGTGGCTAGGGTTTAGAGTGGCTAGGGTTTAGAGTGGCTAGGGTTTAGAGTGGCTAGGGTTTAGAGTGGCTAGGGTTTAGAGTGGCTAGGGTTTAGAGTGGCTAGGGTTTAGAGTGGCTAGGGTTTAGAGTGGCTAGGGTTTAGAGTGGCTAGGGTTTAGAGTGGCTAGGGTTTAGAGTGGCTAGGGTTTAGAGTGGCTAGGGTTTAGAGTGGCTAGGGTTTAGAGTGGCTAGGGTTTAGAGTGGCTAGGGTTTAGAGTGGCTAGGGTTTAGAGTGGCTAGGGTTTAGAGTGGCTAGGGTTTAGAGTGGCTAGGGTTTAGAGTGGCTAGGGTTTAGAGTGGCTAGGGTTTAGAGTGGCTAGGGTTTAGAGTGGCTAGGGTTTAGAGTGGCTAGGGTTTAGAGTGGCTAGGGTTTAGAGTGGCTAGGGTTTAGAGTGGCTAGGGTTTAGAGTGGCTAGGGTTTAGAGTGGCTAGGGTTTAGAGTGGCTAGGGTTTAGAGTGGCTAGGGTTTAGAGTGGCTAGGGTTTAGAGTGGCTAGGGTTTAGAGTGGCTAGGGTTTAGAGTGGCTAGGGTTTAGAGTGGCTAGGGTTTAGAGTGGCTAGGGTTTAGAGTGGCTAGGGTTTAGAGTGGCTAGGGTTTAGAGTGGCTAGGGTTTAGAGTGGCTAGGGTTTAGAGTGGCTAGGGTTTAGAGTGGCTAGGGTTTAGAGTGGCTAGGGTTTAGAGTGGCTAGGGTTTAGAGTGGCTAGGGTTTAGAGTGGCTAGGGTTTAGAGTGGCTAGGGTTTAGAGTGGCTAGGGTTTAGAGTGGCTAGGGTTTAGAGTGGCTAGGGTTTAGAGTGGCTAGGGTTTAGAGTGGCTAGGGTTTAGAGTGGCTAGGGTTTAGAGTGGCTAGGGTTTAGAGTGGCTAGGGTTTAGAGTGGCTAGGGTTTAGAGTGGCTAGGGTTTAGAGTGGCTAGGGTTTAGAGTGGCTAGGGTTTAGAGTGGCTAGGGTTTAGAGTGGCTAGGGTTTAGAGTGGCTAGGGTTTAGAGTGGCTAGGGTTTAGAGTGGCTAGGGTTTAGAGTGGCTAGGGTTTAGAGTGGCTAGGGTTTAGAGTGGCTAGGGTTTAGAGTGGCTAGGGTTTAGAGTGGCTAGGGTTTAGAGTGGCTAGGGTTTAGAGTGGCTAGGGTTTAGAGTGGCTAGGGTTTAGAGTGGCTAGGGTTTAGAGTGGCTAGGGTTTAGAGTGGCTAGGGTTTAGAGTGGCTAGGGTTTAGAGTGGCTAGGGTTTAGAGTGGCTAGGGTTTAGAGTGGCTAGGGTTTAGAGTGGCTAGGGTTTAGAGTGGCTAGGGTTTAGAGTGGCTAGGGTTTAGAGTGGCTAGGGTTTAGAGTGGCTAGGGTTTAGAGTGGCTAGGGTTTAGAGTGGCTAGGGTTTAGAGTGGCTAGGGTTTAGAGTGGCTAGGGTTTAGAGTGGCTAGGGTTTAGAGTGGCTAGGGTTTAGAGTGGCTAGGGTTTAGAGTGGCTAGGGTTTAGAGTGGCTAGGGTTTAGAGTGGCTAGGGTTTAGAGTGGCTAGGGTTTAGAGTGGCTAGGGTTTAGAGTGGCTAGGGTTTAGAGTGGCTAGGGTTTAGAGTGGCTAGGGTTTAGAGTGGCTAGGGTTTAGAGTGGCTAGGGTTTAGAGTGGCTAGGGTTTAGAGTGGCTAGGGTTTAGAGTGGCTAGGGTTTAGAGTGGCTAGGGTTTAGAGTGGCTAGGGTTTAGAGTGGCTAGGGTTTAGAGTGGCTAGGGTTTAGAGTGGCTAGGGTTTAGAGTGGCTAGGGTTTAGAGTGGCTAGGGTTTAGAGTGGCTAGGGTTTAGAGTGGCTAGGGTTTAGAGTGGCTAGGGTTTAGAGTGGCTAGGGTTTAGAGTGGCTAGGGTTTAGAGTGGCTAGGGTTTAGAGTGGCTAGGGTTTAGAGTGGCTAGGGTTTAGAGTGGCTAGGGTTTAGAGTGGCTAGGGTTTAGAGTGGCTAGGGTTTAGAGTGGCTAGGGTTTAGAGTGGCTAGGGTTTAGAGTGGCTAGGGTTTAGAGTGGCTAGGGTTTAGAGTGGCTAGGGTTTAGAGTGGCTAGGGTTTAGAGTGGCTAGGGTTTAGAGTGGCTAGGGTTTAGAGTGGCTAGGGTTTAGAGTGGCTAGGGTTTAGAGTGGCTAGGGTTTAGAGTGGCTAGGGTTTAGAGTGGCTAGGGTTTAGAGTGGCTAGGGTTTAGAGTGGCTAGGGTTTAGAGTGGCTAGGGTTTAGAGTGGCTAGGGTTTAGAGTGGCTAGGGTTTAGAGTGGCTAGGGTTTAGAGTGGCTAGGGTTTAGAGTGGCTAGGGTTTAGAGTGGCTAGGGTTTAGAGTGGCTAGGGTTTAGAGTGGCTAGGGTTTAGAGTGGCTAGGGTTTAGAGTGGCTAGGGTTTAGAGTGGCTAGGGTTTAGAGTGGCTAGGGTTTAGAGTGGCTAGGGTTTAGAGTGGCTAGGGTTTAGAGTGGCTAGGGTTTAGAGTGGCTAGGGTTTAGAGTGGCTAGGGTTTAGAGTGGCTAGGGTTTAGAGTGGCTAGGGTTTAGAGTGGCTAGGGTTTAGAGTGGCTAGGGTTTAGAGTGGCTAGGGTTTAGAGTGGCTAGGGTTTAGAGTGGCTAGGGTTTAGAGTGGCTAGGGTTTAGAGTGGCTAGGGTTTAGAGTGGCTAGGGTTTAGAGTGGCTAGGGTTTAGAGTGGCTAGGGTTTAGAGTGGCTAGGGTTTAGAGTGGCTAGGGTTTAGAGTGGCTAGGGTTTAGAGTGGCTAGGGTTTAGAGTGGCTAGGGTTTAGAGTGGCTAGGGTTTAGAGTGGCTAGGGTTTAGAGTGGCTAGGGTTTAGAGTGGCTAGGGTTTAGAGTGGCTAGGGTTTAGAGTGGCTAGGGTTTAGAGTGGCTAGGGTTTAGAGTGGCTAGGGTTTAGAGTGGCTAGGGTTTAGAGTGGCTAGGGTTTAGAGTGGCTAGGGTTTAGAGTGGCTAGGGTTTAGAGTGGCTAGGGTTTAGAGTGGCTAGGGTTTAGAGTGGCTAGGGTTTAGAGTGGCTAGGGTTTAGAGTGGCTAGGGTTTAGAGTGGCTAGGGTTTAGAGTGGCTAGGGTTTAGAGTGGCTAGGGTTTAGAGTGGCTAGGGTTTAGAGTGGCTAGGGTTTAGAGTGGCTAGGGTTTAGAGTGGCTAGGGTTTAGAGTGGCTAGGGTTTAGAGTGGCTAGGGTTTAGAGTGGCTAGGGTTTAGAGTGGCTAGGGTTTAGAGTGGCTAGGGTTTAGAGTGGCTAGGGTTTAGAGTGGCTAGGGTTTAGAGTGGCTAGGGTTTAGAGTGGCTAGGGTTTAGAGTGGCTAGGGTTTAGAGTGGCTAGGGTTTAGAGTGGCTAGGGTTTAGAGTGGCTAGGGTTTAGAGTGGCTAGGGTTTAGAGTGGCTAGGGTTTAGAGTGGCTAGGGTTTAGAGTGGCTAGGGTTTAGAGTGGCTAGGGTTTAGAGTGGCTAGGGTTTAGAGTGGCTAGGGTTTAGAGTGGCTAGGGTTTAGAGTGGCTAGGGTTTAGAGTGGCTAGGGTTTAGAGTGGCTAGGGTTTAGAGTGGCTAGGGTTTAGAGTGGCTAGGGTTTAGAGTGGCTAGGGTTTAGAGTGGCTAGGGTTTAGAGTGGCTAGGGTTTAGAGTGGCTAGGGTTTAGAGTGGCTAGGGTTTAGAGTGGCTAGGGTTTAGAGTGGCTAGGGTTTAGAGTGGCTAGGGTTTAGAGTGGCTAGGGTTTAGAGTGGCTAGGGTTTAGAGTGGCTAGGGTTTAGAGTGGCTAGGGTTTAGAGTGGCTAGGGTTTAGAGTGGCTAGGGTTTAGAGTGGCTAGGGTTTAGAGTGGCTAGGGTTTAGAGTGGCTAGGGTTTAGAGTGGCTAGGGTTTAGAGTGGCTAGGGTTTAGAGTGGCTAGGGTTTAGAGTGGCTAGGGTTTAGAGTGGCTAGGGTTTAGAGTGGCTAGGGTTTAGAGTGGCTAGGGTTTAGAGTGGCTAGGGTTTAGAGTGGCTAGGGTTTAGAGTGGCTAGGGTTTAGAGTGGCTAGGGTTTAGAGTGGCTAGGGTTTAGAGTGGCTAGGGTTTAGAGTGGCTAGGGTTTAGAGTGGCTAGGGTTTAGAGTGGCTAGGGTTTAGAGTGGCTAGGGTTTAGAGTGGCTAGGGTTTAGAGTGGCTAGGGTTTAGAGTGGCTAGGGTTTAGAGTGGCTAGGGTTTAGAGTGGCTAGGGTTTAGAGTGGCTAGGGTTTAGAGTGGCTAGGGTTTAGAGTGGCTAGGGTTTAGAGTGGCTAGGGTTTAGAGTGGCTAGGGTTTAGAGTGGCTAGGGTTTAGAGTGGCTAGGGTTTAGAGTGGCTAGGGTTTAGAGTGGCTAGGGTTTAGAGTGGCTAGGGTTTAGAGTGGCTAGGGTTTAGAGTGGCTAGGGTTTAGAGTGGCTAGGGTTTAGAGTGGCTAGGGTTTAGAGTGGCTAGGGTTTAGAGTGGCTAGGGTTTAGAGTGGCTAGGGTTTAGAGTGGCTAGGGTTTAGAGTGGCTAGGGTTTAGAGTGGCTAGGGTTTAGAGTGGCTAGGGTTTAGAGTGGCTAGGGTTTAGAGTGGCTAGGGTTTAGAGTGGCTAGGGTTTAGAGTGGCTAGGGTTTAGAGTGGCTAGGGTTTAGAGTGGCTAGGGTTTAGAGTGGCTAGGGTTTAGAGTGGCTAGGGTTTAGAGTGGCTAGGGTTTAGAGTGGCTAGGGTTTAGAGTGGCTAGGGTTTAGAGTGGCTAGGGTTTAGAGTGGCTAGGGTTTAGAGTGGCTAGGGTTTAGAGTGGCTAGGGTTTAGAGTGGCTAGGGTTTAGAGTGGCTAGGGTTTAGAGTGGCTAGGGTTTAGAGTGGCTAGGGTTTAGAGTGGCTAGGGTTTAGAGTGGCTAGGGTTTAGAGTGGCTAGGGTTTAGAGTGGCTAGGGTTTAGAGTGGCTAGGGTTTAGAGTGGCTAGGGTTTAGAGTGGCTAGGGTTTAGAGTGGCTAGGGTTTAGAGTGGCTAGGGTTTAGAGTGGCTAGGGTTTAGAGTGGCTAGGGTTTAGAGTGGCTAGGGTTTAGAGTGGCTAGGGTTTAGAGTGGCTAGGGTTTAGAGTGGCTAGGGTTTAGAGTGGCTAGGGTTTAGAGTGGCTAGGGTTTAGAGTGGCTAGGGTTTAGAGTGGCTAGGGTTTAGAGTGGCTAGGGTTTAGAGTGGCTAGGGTTTAGAGTGGCTAGGGTTTAGAGTGGCTAGGGTTTAGAGTGGCTAGGGTTTAGAGTGGCTAGGGTTTAGAGTGGCTAGGGTTTAGAGTGGCTAGGGTTTAGAGTGGCTAGGGTTTAGAGTGGCTAGGGTTTAGAGTGGCTAGGGTTTAGAGTGGCTAGGGTTTAGAGTGGCTAGGGTTTAGAGTGGCTAGGGTTTAGAGTGGCTAGGGTTTAGAGTGGCTAGGGTTTAGAGTGGCTAGGGTTTAGAGTGGCTAGGGTTTAGAGTGGCTAGGGTTTAGAGTGGCTAGGGTTTAGAGTGGCTAGGGTTTAGAGTGGCTAGGGTTTAGAGTGGCTAGGGTTTAGAGTGGCTAGGGTTTAGAGTGGCTAGGGTTTAGAGTGGCTAGGGTTTAGAGTGGCTAGGGTTTAGAGTGGCTAGGGTTTAGAGTGGCTAGGGTTTAGAGTGGCTAGGGTTTAGAGTGGCTAGGGTTTAGAGTGGCTAGGGTTTAGAGTGGCTAGGGTTTAGAGTGGCTAGGGTTTAGAGTGGCTAGGGTTTAGAGTGGCTAGGGTTTAGAGTGGCTAGGGTTTAGAGTGGCTAGGGTTTAGAGTGGCTAGGGTTTAGAGTGGCTAGGGTTTAGAGTGGCTAGGGTTTAGAGTGGCTAGGGTTTAGAGTGGCTAGGGTTTAGAGTGGCTAGGGTTTAGAGTGGCTAGGGTTTAGAGTGGCTAGGGTTTAGAGTGGCTAGGGTTTAGAGTGGCTAGGGTTTAGAGTGGCTAGGGTTTAGAGTGGCTAGGGTTTAGAGTGGCTAGGGTTTAGAGTGGCTAGGGTTTAGAGTGGCTAGGGTTTAGAGTGGCTAGGGTTTAGAGTGGCTAGGGTTTAGAGTGGCTAGGGTTTAGAGTGGCTAGGGTTTAGAGTGGCTAGGGTTTAGAGTGGCTAGGGTTTAGAGTGGCTAGGGTTTAGAGTGGCTAGGGTTTAGAGTGGCTAGGGTTTAGAGTGGCTAGGGTTTAGAGTGGCTAGGGTTTAGAGTGGCTAGGGTTTAGAGTGGCTAGGGTTTAGAGTGGCTAGGGTTTAGAGTGGCTAGGGTTTAGAGTGGCTAGGGTTTAGAGTGGCTAGGGTTTAGAGTGGCTAGGGTTTAGAGTGGCTAGGGTTTAGAGTGGCTAGGGTTTAGAGTGGCTAGGGTTTAGAGTGGCTAGGGTTTAGAGTGGCTAGGGTTTAGAGTGGCTAGGGTTTAGAGTGGCTAGGGTTTAGAGTGGCTAGGGTTTAGAGTGGCTAGGGTTTAGAGTGGCTAGGGTTTAGAGTGGCTAGGGTTTAGAGTGGCTAGGGTTTAGAGTGGCTAGGGTTTAGAGTGGCTAGGGTTTAGAGTGGCTAGGGTTTAGAGTGGCTAGGGTTTAGAGTGGCTAGGGTTTAGAGTGGCTAGGGTTTAGAGTGGCTAGGGTTTAGAGTGGCTAGGGTTTAGAGTGGCTAGGGTTTAGAGTGGCTAGGGTTTAGAGTGGCTAGGGTTTAGAGTGGCTAGGGTTTAGAGTGGCTAGGGTTTAGAGTGGCTAGGGTTTAGAGTGGCTAGGGTTTAGAGTGGCTAGGGTTTAGAGTGGCTAGGGTTTAGAGTGGCTAGGGTTTAGAGTGGCTAGGGTTTAGAGTGGCTAGGGTTTAGAGTGGCTAGGGTTTAGAGTGGCTAGGGTTTAGAGTGGCTAGGGTTTAGAGTGGCTAGGGTTTAGAGTGGCTAGGGTTTAGAGTGGCTAGGGTTTAGAGTGGCTAGGGTTTAGAGTGGCTAGGGTTTAGAGTGGCTAGGGTTTAGAGTGGCTAGGGTTTAGAGTGGCTAGGGTTTAGAGTGGCTAGGGTTTAGAGTGGCTAGGGTTTAGAGTGGCTAGGGTTTAGAGTGGCTAGGGTTTAGAGTGGCTAGGGTTTAGAGTGGCTAGGGTTTAGAGTGGCTAGGGTTTAGAGTGGCTAGGGTTTAGAGTGGCTAGGGTTTAGAGTGGCTAGGGTTTAGAGTGGCTAGGGTTTAGAGTGGCTAGGGTTTAGAGTGGCTAGGGTTTAGAGTGGCTAGGGTTTAGAGTGGCTAGGGTTTAGAGTGGCTAGGGTTTAGAGTGGCTAGGGTTTAGAGTGGCTAGGGTTTAGAGTGGCTAGGGTTTAGAGTGGCTAGGGTTTAGAGTGGCTAGGGTTTAGAGTGGCTAGGGTTTAGAGTGGCTAGGGTTTAGAGTGGCTAGGGTTTAGAGTGGCTAGGGTTTAGAGTGGCTAGGGTTTAGAGTGGCTAGGGTTTAGAGTGGCTAGGGTTTAGAGTGGCTAGGGTTTAGAGTGGCTAGGGTTTAGAGTGGCTAGGGTTTAGAGTGGCTAGGGTTTAGAGTGGCTAGGGTTTAGAGTGGCTAGGGTTTAGAGTGGCTAGGGTTTAGAGTGGCTAGGGTTTAGAGTGGCTAGGGTTTAGAGTGGCTAGGGTTTAGAGTGGCTAGGGTTTAGAGTGGCTAGGGTTTAGAGTGGCTAGGGTTTAGAGTGGCTAGGGTTTAGAGTGGCTAGGGTTTAGAGTGGCTAGGGTTTAGAGTGGCTAGGGTTTAGAGTGGCTAGGGTTTAGAGTGGCTAGGGTTTAGAGTGGCTAGGGTTTAGAGTGGCTAGGGTTTAGAGTGGCTAGGGTTTAGAGTGGCTAGGGTTTAGAGTGGCTAGGGTTTAGAGTGGCTAGGGTTTAGAGTGGCTAGGGTTTAGAGTGGCTAGGGTTTAGAGTGGCTAGGGTTTAGAGTGGCTAGGGTTTAGAGTGGCTAGGGTTTAGAGTGGCTAGGGTTTAGAGTGGCTAGGGTTTAGAGTGGCTAGGGTTTAGAGTGGCTAGGGTTTAGAGTGGCTAGGGTTTAGAGTGGCTAGGGTTTAGAGTGGCTAGGGTTTAGAGTGGCTAGGGTTTAGAGTGGCTAGGGTTTAGAGTGGCTAGGGTTTAGAGTGGCTAGGGTTTAGAGTGGCTAGGGTTTAGAGTGGCTAGGGTTTAGAGTGGCTAGGGTTTAGAGTGGCTAGGGTTTAGAGTGGCTAGGGTTTAGAGTGGCTAGGGTTTAGAGTGGCTAGGGTTTAGAGTGGCTAGGGTTTAGAGTGGCTAGGGTTTAGAGTGGCTAGGGTTTAGAGTGGCTAGGGTTTAGAGTGGCTAGGGTTTAGAGTGGCTAGGGTTTAGAGTGGCTAGGGTTTAGAGTGGCTAGGGTTTAGAGTGGCTAGGGTTTAGAGTGGCTAGGGTTTAGAGTGGCTAGGGTTTAGAGTGGCTAGGGTTTAGAGTGGCTAGGGTTTAGAGTGGCTAGGGTTTAGAGTGGCTAGGGTTTAGAGTGGCTAGGGTTTAGAGTGGCTAGGGTTTAGAGTGGCTAGGGTTTAGAGTGGCTAGGGTTTAGAGTGGCTAGGGTTTAGAGTGGCTAGGGTTTAGAGTGGCTAGGGTTTAGAGTGGCTAGGGTTTAGAGTGGCTAGGGTTTAGAGTGGCTAGGGTTTAGAGTGGCTAGGGTTTAGAGTGGCTAGGGTTTAGAGTGGCTAGGGTTTAGAGTGGCTAGGGTTTAGAGTGGCTAGGGTTTAGAGTGGCTAGGGTTTAGAGTGGCTAGGGTTTAGAGTGGCTAGGGTTTAGAGTGGCTAGGGTTTAGAGTGGCTAGGGTTTAGAGTGGCTAGGGTTTAGAGTGGCTAGGGTTTAGAGTGGCTAGGGTTTAGAGTGGCTAGGGTTTAGAGTGGCTAGGGTTTAGAGTGGCTAGGGTTTAGAGTGGCTAGGGTTTAGAGTGGCTAGGGTTTAGAGTGGCTAGGGTTTAGAGTGGCTAGGGTTTAGAGTGGCTAGGGTTTAGAGTGGCTAGGGTTTAGAGTGGCTAGGGTTTAGAGTGGCTAGGGTTTAGAGTGGCTAGGGTTTAGAGTGGCTAGGGTTTAGAGTGGCTAGGGTTTAGAGTGGCTAGGGTTTAGAGTGGCTAGGGTTTAGAGTGGCTAGGGTTTAGAGTGGCTAGGGTTTAGAGTGGCTAGGGTTTAGAGTGGCTAGGGTTTAGAGTGGCTAGGGTTTAGAGTGGCTAGGGTTTAGAGTGGCTAGGGTTTAGAGTGGCTAGGGTTTAGAGTGGCTAGGGTTTAGAGTGGCTAGGGTTTAGAGTGGCTAGGGTTTAGAGTGGCTAGGGTTTAGAGTGGCTAGGGTTTAGAGTGGCTAGGGTTTAGAGTGGCTAGGGTTTAGAGTGGCTAGGGTTTAGAGTGGCTAGGGTTTAGAGTGGCTAGGGTTTAGAGTGGCTAGGGTTTAGAGTGGCTAGGGTTTAGAGTGGCTAGGGTTTAGAGTGGCTAGGGTTTAGAGTGGCTAGGGTTTAGAGTGGCTAGGGTTTAGAGTGGCTAGGGTTTAGAGTGGCTAGGGTTTAGAGTGGCTAGGGTTTAGAGTGGCTAGGGTTTAGAGTGGCTAGGGTTTAGAGTGGCTAGGGTTT
>OY740820.1:5085000-5105000 GCA_963514005.1 Raja brachyura
AACCCTAACCCTAACCCCAAACCCAACCCTAACGCTACCCCTATGACTAACCCTAACCCTAACCCTAACCCCAAACCCAACCCTAACGCTACCCTTATGACTAACCCTAATCCTAACACTAACCCTAACCCTAACCCTAACCCTAACCCTAACCCTAACACTAACCCTAACCCTAACCCTAACCATAACCCTAACACTAACCCTAAGCCTAACCCTAACCCTAACCCTAACGCTAACCCTAACCCTCACGCTCACCCTAACCCTAACCCTAACCGTAACCCATAACCCTAACCCTAACCCCAACACCAACCCTCACGCTAACCCTATCCCTAACCCTAACCGGTACCCCAACGCTATCCCTAACCCTAACCCTAGGTTTAGATGCATATCGATGTGTTTCGACGAGCTGTTTAGGGAGCTTTAGGGTTTAGAAGTGTTTGGAGTGGTTTCATACGATGTAAAGCTGTTTGGTGTGGTTTAAACGCTGGATGGATTTAGAAGGTGTTTGGAGGGGTTCAGAGAGGTAAAGAGTAGTTTGGAATGGTTTGGATTGGTTAGGAGAGGTTTAGAGTGTTTACATCGCTTTTGATTGATTATGAGAGATTTTGGAGGGCAGTCGAGTGGTTCTGGTGGTTTCGAGATGTTTAGAAGGGTTTGGATGCTTTTCGACGTGTTTAAGGAATTTGGAGAGGTTTGAATTAGTTAGGTGGGTTTTAGATGGGATTAGATTGGGAAGGGGTGTTTAGAGGAGTTTAGGCGTGTTTTAATCAATTTTAAGGGTTTTAATGGGATTCGGTGGAGATTGGAACGGTTTATGCGGGTTTAGAGATGGTTTGCCGGCAATATTGTTTAGCATCGTTTAGACGGCTTTAGGGTGGGATAGAGACGTATAAAGCTGTTTTGAAGCGTGAACAGTTGCTTAGAATCGTGTAAAGCGGTTTCAAGGTGTATACAACCAGAAACATAACCCTAAACCTAATCTTAACCCTAACCCTAACCCTAACCCTAACCCTAACCCTAACCCTAACCGTAACCGTCACCCTAACCCTAACCCTAACCCTAACCCCAAACCCAACCCTAACGCTAACCCTATGCCTAACCCTAACCCGAACACTAACCCTAACCCTAACCCTAACCCTAACCTTAACCCTAACCCTAACCCTAACCCTAACCCTAACCCTAACCCTAACCCTAACCCTAACCTTAACCCTAACCCTAACCCTAACCCTAACCCTAACCCTAACCCTAACCCTAACCCTAACCCTAACCCTAACCGTAACCCTAACCCTAACCCCAAACCCAACCCTAACGCTAAACCTATGCCTAACCCTAACCCTAACACTAACCCTAACCCTAACCCTAACCCTAACCCTAAGCCTAACCCTAACCCTAACCCTAACCCTAACCCTAACCCTAAAGCTAACCCTAACCCTAACCCTAACCCTAACCCTAACCCTAACCCTAACCCCAAACCCGACCCTAACGCTAACCCTAACCCTAACCCTAAGCCTAACCCTAACCCTAAACCTAACGCTAACCCTAACCCTCACGCTCACCCTAACCCTAACCCCAACCGTAGCCCATAACCCTAACCCTAACCATAACCCCAACACCAACCCTAACGCTAACCCTATCCCCAACCCTAACCGGTACCCCAACGCTAACCCTAACCCTAACCCTAGGTTTAGATGCATATCGATGTGTTTCGACGAGCTGTTTAGGGAGCTTTAGGGTTTAGAAGTGTTTGGAGTGGTTTCATACGATGTAAAGCTGTTTGGTGTGGTTTAAACGCTGGATGGATTTAGAAGGTGTTTGGAGGGGTTGAGAGAGGTAAAGAGTAGTTTGGAATGGTTTGGATTGGTTAGGAGAGGTTTAGAGTGTTTCCATCGCTTTTGATTGATTATGAGAGATTTTGGAGGGTAGTCGAGTGGTTCTGGTGGTTTCGAGATGTTTAGAAGGGTTTGGATGGTTTTCGACGTGTTTAAGGAATTTGGAGAAATTTAAATTAGTTAGGTGGGTTTTAGATGGGATTAGATTGGGAAGAGGTGTTTAGAGGAGTTTAGACGTGTTTTAATCAATTTTAACAGTTGCTTAGAATCGTTTAAAGCGGTTTTAAGGTGTATACAACCAGAAACATAACCCTAAACCTAATCTTAACCCTAACCCCAAACCCAACCCTAACGCTAACCCTATGCCTAACCCTAACCCTAACACTAACCCTAACCCTAACCCTCACGCTCACCCTAACCCTAACCCTAACCGTAGCCCATAACCCTAACCCTAACCCTAACCCCAAACCCAACCCTAACGCTACCCCTATGACTAACCCTAACCCTAACCCTAACCCCAAACCCAACCCTAACGCTACCCCTATGACTAACCCTAATCCTAACACTAACCCTAACCCTAACCCTAACATTAACCCTAAGCCTAACACTAACCCTAACCCTAACCCTAATCCCAAACCCAACCCTAACGCTAACCCTATGCCTAACCCTAACCCTAACACTAACCCTAACCCTAACCCTAACACTAAGCCTAACCCTAACCCTAACCCTAACCCTAACCCTAACGCTAACCCTAACCCTCACGCTCATCCTAACCCTAACCCTAACCGTAGCCCATAACCCTAACCCTAACCCTAACCCTAACCCCAACCGTAACCGTAACCCTAACCCTAACCCTAACCCTAACCCCAAACCCAACCCTAACGCTAACCCTATGCCTAACCCTAACCCTAACACTAACCCTAACCCTAACCCTAACCATAACCCTAACACTAACCCTAAGCCTAACCCTAACCCTAACCCTAACGCTAACCCTAACCCTCACGCTCACCCTAACCCTAACCCTAACCGTAACCCATAACCCTAACCCTAACCCCAACACCAACCCTAACGCTAACCCTATCCCTAACCCTAACCGGTACCCCAACGCTATCCCTAACCCTAACCCTAGGTTTAGATGCATATCGATGTGTTTCGACGAGCTGTTTAGGGAGCTTTAGGGTTTAGAAGTGTTTGGAGTGGTTTCATACGATGTAAAGCTGTTTGGTGTGGTTTAAACGCTGGATGGATTTAGAAGGTGTTTGGAGGGGTTGAGAGAGGTAAAGAGTAGTTTGGAATGGTTTGGATTGGTTAGGAGAGGTTTAGAGTGTTTCCATCGCTTTTGATTGATTATGAGAGATTTTGGAGGGTAGTCGAGTGGTTCTGGTGGTTTCGAGATGTTTAGAAGGGTTTGGATGGTTTTCGACGTGTTTAAGGAATTTGGAGAAATTTAAATTAGTTAGGTGGGTTTTAGATGGGATTAGATTGGGAAGAGGTGTTTAGAGGAGTTTAGACGTGTTTTAATCAATTTTAACAGTTGCTTAGAATCGTTTAAAGCGGTTTTAAGGTGTATACAACCAGAAACATAACCCTAAACCTAATCTTAACCCTAACCCCAAACCCAACCCTAACGCTAACCCTATGCCTAACCCTAACCCTAACACTAACCCTAACCCTAACCCTCACGCTCACCCTAACCCTAACCCTAACCGTAGCCCATAACCCTAACCCTAACCCTAACCCCAAACCCAACCCTAACGCTACCCCTATGACTAACCCTAACCCTAACCCTAACCCCAAACCCAACCCTAACGCTACCCCTATGACTAACCCTAATCCTAACACTAACCCTAACCCTAACCCTAACATTAACCCTAAGCCTAACACTAACCCTAACCCTAACCCTAATCCCAAACCCAACCCTAACGCTAACCCTATGCCTAACCCTAACCCTAACACTAACCCTAACCCTAACCCTAACACTAAGCCTAACCCTAACCCTAACCCTAACCCTAACCCTAACGCTAACCCTAACCCTCACGCTCATCCTAACCCTAACCCTAACCGTAGCCCATAACCCTAACCCTAACCCTAACCCTAACCCCAACCGTAACCGTAACCCTAACCCTAACCCTAACCCTAACCCCAAACCCAACCCTAACGCTAACCCTATGCCTAACCCTAACCCTAACACTAACCCTAACCCTAACCCTAACCATAACCCTAACACTAACCCTAAGCCTAACCCTAACCCTAACCCTAACGCTAACCCTAACCCTCACGCTCACCCTAACCCTAACCCTAACCGTAACCCATAACCCTAACCCTAACCCCAACACCAACCCTAACGCTAACCCTATCCCTAACCCTAACCGGTACCCCAACGCTATCCCTAACCCTAACCCTAGGTTTAGATGCATATCGATGTGTTTCGACGAGCTGTTTAGGGAGCTTTAGGGTTTAGAAGTGTTTGGAGTGGTTTCATACGATGTAAAGCTGTTTGGTGTGGTTTAAACGCTGGATGGATTTAGGTGTTTGGAGGGGTTCAGAGAGGTAAAGAGTAGTTTGGAATGGTTTGGATTGGTTAGGAGAGGTTTAGAGTGTTTACATCGCTTTTGATTGATTATGAGAGATTTTGGAGGGCAGTCGAGTGGTTCTGGTGGTTTCGAGATGTTTAGAAGGGTTTGGATGCTTTTCGAAGTGTTTAAGGAATTTGGAGAGGTTTGAATTAGTTAGGTGGGTTTTAGATGGGATTAGATTGGGAAGGGGTGTTTAGAGGAGTTTAGGCGTGTTTTAATCAATTTTAAGGGTTTTAATGGGATTCGGTGGAGATTGGAACGGTTTATGCGGGTTTAGAGATGGTTTGCCGGCAATATTGTTTAGCATCGTTTAGACGGCTTTAGGGTGGGATAGAGACGTATAAAGCTGTTTTGAAGCGTGAACAGTTGCTTAGAATCGTGTAAAGCGGTTTTAAGGTGTATACAACCAGAAACATAACCCTAAACCTAATCTTAACCCTAACCCTAACCCTAACCCTTACCCTAACCCTAACCCTAACCGTAACCGTCACCCTAACCCTAACCCTAACCCTAACCCCAAACCCAACCCTAACGCTAACCCTATGCCTAACCCTAACCCTAACACTAACCCTAACCCTAACCCTAACCCTAACACTAACCCTAAGCCTAACCCTAACCCTAACCCTAACCCTAACCCTAAACCTAACCCTAACCCTAAACCTAACCGTAACCCTAACCCTAACCCTAACCCTAACCCCAAACCCAACCCTAACGCTAACCCTATGCCTAACCCTAACCCTAACACTAACCCTAACCCTAACCCTAACCCTAACCCTAACCCTAACCCTAACCCTAACCCTAACCCTAACCCTAAAGCGGTTTTAAGGTGTATACAACCAGAAACATAACCCTAAACCTAATCTTAACCCTAACCTTAACCCTAACCCTAACCCTAACCCTAACCCTAACCCTAACCCTAACGCTAACCCTAACCCTCACGCTCACCCTAAACCTAACCCTAACCGGTACGCCAACGCTAACCCTAACCCTAGGTTTAGATGCATATCGATGTGTTTCGACGAGCTGTTTAGGGAGCATTAGGGTTTAGAAGTGTTTGGAGTGGTTTCATACGATGTAAAGCTGTTTGGTGTGGTTTAAACGCTGGATGGATTTAGAAGGTGTTTGGAGGGGTTCAGTGAGGTAAACAGTAGTTTGGAATGGTTTGGATTGGTTAGGAGAGGTTTAGAGTGTTTCCATCGCTTTTGATTGATTATGAGAGATTTTGGAGGGCAGTCGAGTGGTTCTGGTGGTTTCGAGATGTTTAGATAGGTTTGGATGCTTTTCGACGTGTTTATGGTATTTGGAGAGGTTTGAATTAGTTAGGTGGGTTTTAGATGGGATTAGATTGGGAAGGGGTGTTTAGAGGAGTTTAGGCGTGTTTTAATCAATTTTAAGGGTTTTAATGGGAATCGGTGGGGAATGGAACGGTTTATGCGGGTTTAGAGATGTTTTGGCGGCAATATTGTTTAGCGTCGTTTAGACAGCTTTAGGGTGGGATAGAGACGTATAAAGCTGTTTTGAGGCGTGAACAGTTCCTTAGAATCGTGTAAAGCGGTTTTAAGCTGTATACAACCAGAAACATAACACTAAACCTAATCTTAACCCTAACCCTAACCCTAACCCTAACCCTAACCCTAACCCTAACCCTAACCCTAACCCTAAACCTAACCCTAACCTTAACCCTAACCCTAACCCTAAACGTAACCGTCACCCTAACCCTAACCCTAACCCTAACCCCAAACCCAACCCTAACGCTAACCCTATGCCTAACCCTAACCCTAACCCTAACCCTAACCCTAACCCTAACACTAACCCTAAGCCTAACCCTAACCCTAACCCTAACCCTATGCCTAACCCTAACCCTAACACTAACCCTAACCCTAACCCTAACCCTAACGCTAACCCTAACCCTCACGCTCACCCTAACCCTAACCCTAACCGTAGCCCATAACCCTAACCCTAACCATAACCCCAACACCAACCCTAACGCTAACCCTATCCCTAACCCTAACCGGTACCCCAACGCTAACCCTAACCCTAACCCTAGGTTTAGATGCATATCGATGTGTTTCGACGAGCTGTTTAGGGAGCTTTAGGGTTTAGAAGTGTTTGGAGTGGTTTCATACGATGTAAAGCTGTTTGGTGTGGTTTAAACGCTGGATGGATTTAGAAGGTGTTTGGAGGGGTTCAGTGAGGTAAAGAGTAGTTTGGAAAGGTTTGGATTGGTTAGGAGAGGTTTAGAGTGTTTCAATCGCTTTTGATTGATTATGAGAGATTTTGGAGGGCAGTCGAGTGGTTCTGGTGGTTTCGAGATGTTTAGAAGGGTTTGGATGCTTTTCGACGTGTTTAAGGAATTTGGAGAGGTTTGAATTAGTTAGGTGGGTTTTAGATGGGATTAGATTGGGAAGGGGTGTTTAGAGGAGTTTAGGCGTGTTTTAATCAATTTTAAGGGTTTTAATGGGATTCAGTGGGGATTGGAACGGTTTATGCGGGTTTAGAGATGTTTTGCCGGCAATATTGTTTAGCGTCGTTTAGACGGCTTTAGGGTTGGATAGAGACGTATAAAGCTGTTTTGAGGCGTGAACAGTTGCTTAGAATCGTGTAAAGCGGTTTTAAGGTGTATACAACCAGAAACATAACCCTAAACCTAATCTTAACCCTAAACATAACCCTAACCCTAACCCTAACGCTAACCCTAACCCTAACCGCAAACCCAACCCTAACGCTAACCCTATGCCTAACCCTAACCCTAACCCTAACCCTAACCCTAACCCTAACCGTAACAGTAACCCTAACCCTAACCCTAACCCTAACCCCAAACCCAACCCTAACGCTAACCCTATGCCTAACCCTAACCCTAACACTAACCCTAACCCTAACCCTCACGCTCACCCTAACCCTAACCCTAACCGTAGCCCATAACCCTAACCCTAACCATAACCCCAACACCAACCCTAACGCTAACCCTATCCCTAACCCTAACCGGTACCCCAACGCTAACCCTAACCCTAACCCTAGGTTTAGATGCATATCGATGTGTTTCGACGAGCTGTTTAGGGAGCTTTAGGGTTTAGAAGTGTTTGGAGTGGTTTCATACGATGTAAAGCTGTTTGGTGTGGTTTAAACGCTGGATGGATTAAGAAGGTGTTTGGAGGGGTTCAGTGAGGTAAAGAGTAGTTTGGAATGGTTTGGATTGGTTAGGAGAGGTTTAGAGTGTTTCCATCGCTTTTGATTGATTATGAGCGATTTTGGAGGGCAGTCGAGTGGTTCTGGTGGTTTCGAGATGTTTAGAAGGGTTTGGATGCTTTTCGACGTGTTTAAGGAATTTGGAGAGGTTTGAATTAGTTAGGTGGGTTTTAGATGGGATTAGATTGGGAAAGGGTGTTTAGAGGAGTTTAGGCGTGTTTTAATCAATTTTAAGGGTTTTAATGGGATTCGGTGGGGATTGGAACGGTTTATGCGGGTTTAGAGATGGTTTGCCAGCAATATTGTTTAGCATCGTTTAGACGGCTTTAGGGTGGGATAGAGACGTATAAAGCTGTTTTGAAGCGTGAAAAGTTGCTTAGAATCGTGTAAAGCGGTTTTAAGGTGTATACAACCAGAAACATAACCCTAAACCTAATCTTAACCCTAACCCTAACCCTAACCCTAACCCTAACCCTAACCCTAACCGTAACCGTCACCCTAACCCTAACCCTAACCCTAACCCCAAACCCAACCCTAACGCTAACCCTATGCCTTACCCTAACCCTAACACTAACCCTAACCCTAACCCTAACCCTAACACTAACCCTAAGCCTAACCCTAACCCTAACCCTAACCCTAACCCTAAACCTAACCCTAACCGTAACCCTAACCCTAACCCTAACCCTAACCCCAAACCCAACCCTAACGCTAACCCTATGCCTAACCCTAACCCTAACACTAACCCTAACCCTAACCCTAACCCTAACCCTAAGCCTAACCCTAACCTTAACCCTAACCCTAACGCTAACCCTAACCCTCACGCTCACCCTAACCCTAACCCTAACCGTAGCCCATAACCCTAACCCTAACACTAACCCCAACACCAACCCTAACGCTAACCCTATCCCTAAACCTAACAGGTACCCCAACGCTAACCCTAACCCTAACCCTAGGTTTTGATGCATATCGATGTGTTTCGACGAGCTGTTTAGGAAGCTTTAGGGTTTAGAAGTGTTTGGAGTGGTTTCATACGATGTAAAGCTGTTTGGTGTGGTTTAAACGCTGGATGGATTTAGAAGGTGTTTGGAGGGGTTCAGAGAGGTAAAGAGTAGTTTGGAATGGTTTGGATTGGTTAGGAGAGGTTTAGAGTGTTTCCATCGCTTTTGATTGATTATGAGAGATTTTGGAGGGCAGTCGAGTGGTTCTGGTGGTTTCGAGATGTTTAGAAGGGTTTGGATGGTTTTCGACGTGTTTAAGGAATTTGGAGAGGTTTGAATTAGTTAGGTGGGTTTTAGATGGGATTAGATTGGGAAGGGGTGTTTAGAGGAGTTTAGGCGTGTTTTAATCAATTTTAAGGTTTTTAATGGGATTCGGTGGGGATTGGAACGGTTTATGCGGGTTTAGAGATGTTTTGCCGGCAATATTGTTTAGCATCGTTTAGACGGCTTTAGGGTGGGATAGAGACGTATAAAGCTGTTTTGAAGCGTGAACAGTTGCTTAGAATCGTGTAAAGCGGTTTTAAGGTGTATACAACCAGAAACATAACCCTAAACCTAATCTTAACCCTAACCCTAACCCTAACCCTAACCCTAACCCTAACCCTAACCCTAACCGTAACCCTAACCCTAACCCTAACCCTAACCCTAACCCCAAACCCAACCCTAACGCTAACCCTATGCCTAACCCTAACCCTAACACTAACCCTAACCCTAACCCTAACCCTAACACTAACCCTAAGCCTAACCCTAACCCTACCCCTAACCCTAAACCTAACCCTAACCCTAACCCCAACCGTAACCCTAACCCTAACCCTAACCCTAACCCCAAACCCAACCCTAACGCTAACCCTATGCCTAACCCTAACCCTAACACTAACCCTAACCCTAACCCTAACCCTAACCCTAAGCCTAACCCTAACCTTAACCCTAACCCTAACGCTAACCCTAACCCTCACGCTCACCCTAACCCTAACCCTAACCGTAGCCCATAACCCTAACCTTAACACTAAACCCAACACCAACCCTAACGCTAACCCTATCCCTAAACCTAACAGGTACCCCAACGCTAACCCTAACCCTAACCCTAGGTTTAGATGCATATCGATGTGTTTCGACGAGCTGTTTAGGGAGCTTTAGGGTTTAGAAGTGTTTGGAGTGGTTTCATACGATGTAAAGCTGTTTGGTGTGGTTTAAACGCTGGATGGATTTAGAAGGTGTTTGGAGGGGTTCAGAGAGGTAAAGAGTAGTTTGGAATGGTTTGGATTGGTTAGGAGAGGTTTAGAGTGTTTCCATCGCTTTTGATTGATTATGAGAGATTTTGGAGGGCAGTCGAGTGGTTCTGGTGGTTTCGAGATGTTTAGAAGGGTTTGGATGCTTTTCGACGTGTTTAAGGAATTTGGAGAAGTTTGAATTAGTTAGGTGGGTTTTAGATGGGATTAGATTGGGAAGGGGTGTTTAGAGGAGTTTAGGCGTGTTTTAATCATTTTTAAGGGTTTTAATGGGATTCGGTGGGGATTGGAACGGTTTATGCGGGTTTAGAGATGTTTTGCCGGCAATATTGTTTAGCATCGTTTAGACGGCTTTAGGGTGGGATAGAGACGTATAAAGCTGTTTTGAAGCGTGAACAGTTGCTTAGAATCGTGTAAAGCGGTTTTAAGGTGTATACAACCAGAAACATAACCCTAAACCTAATCTTAACCATAACCCTAACCCTAACCCTAACCCTAACCCTAACCCTAACCGTAACCGTAACCCTAACCCTAACCCTAACCCTAACCCCAAACCCAACCCTAACGCTAATCCTATGCCTAACCCTAACCCTAACACTAACCCTAACCCTAACCCTAACCCTAACACTAACCCTAAGCCTAACCCTAACCCTAACCCTAACCCTAACCCTAACCCTAACCCCAACCGTATCCCTAACCCTAACCCTAACCCTAACCCCAAACCCAACCCTAACGGTAACCCTATGCCTAACCCTAACTCTAACACTAACCCTAACCCTAACCCTAACCCTAACCCTAAGCCTAACCCTAACTTTAACCCTAACCCTAACGCTAACCCTAACACTCACGCTCACCCTAACCCTAACCCTAACCGTAGCCCATAACCCTAACCTTAACACTAACCCCAACACCAACCCTAACGCTAAACCTATCCCTAAACCTAACAGGTACCCCAACGCTAACCCTAACCCTAACCCTAGGTTTAGATGCATATCGATGTGTTTCGACGAGCTGTTTAGGGAGCTTTAGGGTTTAGAAGTGTTTGGAGTGGTTTCATACGATGTAAAGCTGTTTGGTGTGGTTTAAACGCTGGATGGATTTAGAAGGTGTTTGGAGGGGTTCAGAGAGGTAAAGAGTAGTTTGGAATGGTTTGGATTGGTTAGGAGAGGTTTAGAGTGTTTCCATCGCTTTTGATTGATTATGAGAGATTTTGGAGGGCAGTCGAGTGGTTCTGGTGGTTTCGAGATGTTTAGAAGGGTTTGGATGCTTTTCGACGTGTTTAAGGAATTTGGAGAAGTTTGAATTAGTTAGGTGGGTTTTAGATGGGATTAGATTGGGAAGGGGTGTTTAGAGGAGTTTAGGCGTGTTTTAATCAATTTTAAGGGTTTTAATGGGATTCGGTGGGGATTGGAACGGTTTATGCGGGTTTAGAGATGTTTTGCCGGCAATATTGTTTAGCATCGTTTAGACGGCTTTAGGGTGGGATAGAGACGTATAAAGCTGTTTTGAAGCGTGAACAGTTGCTTAGAATCGTGTAAAGCGGTTTTAAGGTGTATACAACCAGAAACATAACCCTAAACCTAATCTTAACCATAACCCTAACCCTAACCCTAACCCTAACCCTAACCCTAACCGTAACCCTAACCCTAACCCTAACCCTAACCCCAAACCCAACCCTAACGCTAATCCTATGCCTAACCCTAACCCTAACACTAACCCTAACCCTAACCCTAACCCTAACACTAACCCTAAGCCTAACCCTAACCCTAACCCTAACCCTAAACCTAACCCTAACCCTAACCCTAACCGTAACCCTAACCCTAACCCTAACCCCAAACCCAACCCTAACGCTAACCCTATGCCTAACCCTAACCCTAAAACTAACCCTAACCCTAACCCTAACCCTAACCCTAAGCCTAGCCCTAACCTTAACCCTAACCCTAACGCTAACCCTAACCCTCACGCTCACCCTAACCCTAACCCTAACCGTAGCCCATAACCCTAACCCTAACACTAACCCCAACACCAACCCTAACGCTAACCCTATCCCTAAACCTAACAGGTACCCCAACGCTAACCCTAACCCTAACCCTAGGTTTAGATGCATATCGATGTGTTTCGACGAGCTGTTTAGGGAGCTTTAGGGTTTAGAAGTGTTTGGAGTGGTTTCATACGATGTAAAGCTGTTTGGTGTGGTTTAAACGCTGGATGGATTTAGAAGGAGTTTGGAGGGGTTCAGAGAGGTAAAGAGTAGTTTGGAATGGTTTGGATTGGTTAGGAGAGGTTTAGAGTGTTTACATCGCTTTTGATTGATTATGAGAGATTTTGGAGGGCAGCCGAGTGGTTCTGGTGGTTTCGAGATGTTTAGAAGGGTTTGGATGGTTTTCGACGTGTTTAAGGAATTTGGAGAAATCTGAATTAGTTAGGTGGGTTTTAGATGGGATTAGATTGGGAAGAGGTGTTTAGAGGAGTCTAGGCGTGTTTTAATCAATGTTAAGGGTTTTAATGGGATTCGGTGGGGAATGGAACGGTTTATGCGGGTTTAGATATGTTTTGCCGGCAATATTGTTTAGCGTCGTTTAGACGTCTTTAGGGTGGGATAGAGACGTATAAAGCTGTTTTGAGGCGTGAACAGTTGCTTAGAATCGTGTAAAGCGGTTTTAAGGCGTATACAACCAGAAACATAACCATAAACCTAATCTCAACCCTAACCCTAACCCTAACCCTAACCCTAACCCTAACCCTAACCCTAACCCTAACCTTCACCCTAACCCTAACCCTAACCCTAACCGTAACCGTAACCCTAACCCTAACCCTAACCCCAAACCCAACCCTAACGCTAACCCTATGCCTAACCCTAACCCTAACCCTAACCCTAACCCTAACCCTAAACCTAAACCTAACCCTAACCTTAACCCTAACCCTAAAACTAACCCTAACCCTAACCTTAACCCTAACCCTAACGCTAACCCTAACCCTCACGCTCACCCTAACCCTAACCCTAACCGTAGCCCATAACCCTAACCTTAACACTAACCCCAACACCAACCCTAGCGCTAACCCTATCCCTAAACCTAACAGGTACCCCAACGCTAACCCTAACACTAGGTTTAGATGCATATCGATGTGTTTCGACGAGCTGTTTAGGGAGCTTTAGGGTTTAGAAGTGTTTGGAGTGGTTTCATACGATGTAAAGCTGTTTGGTGTGGTTTAAACGCTGGATGGATTTAGAAGGTGTTTGGAGGGGTTCAGAGAGGTAAAGAGTAGTTTGGAATGGTTTGGATTGGTTAGGAGAGGTTTAGAGTTTTTCCATCGCTTTTGATTGATTATGAGAGATTTTGGAGGGCAGTCGAGTGGTTCTGGTGGTTTCGAGATGTTTAGAAGGGTTTGGATGCTTTTCGACGTGTTTAAGGAATTTGGAGAGGTTTGAATTAGTTATGTGGGTTTTAGATGGGATTAGATTGGGAAGAGGTGTTTAGGGGAGTTTAGGGGTGTTTTAATCAATTTTAAGGGTTTTAATGGGATTCGGTGGGGATTGGAACGGTTTATGCGGGTTTAGAGATGTTTTGCCGGCAATATTGTTTAGCGTCGTTTAGACGGCTTTAGGGTGGGATAGAGAAGTATAAAGCTGTTTTGAAGCGTGAACAGTTGCTTAGAATCGTGTAAAGCGGTTTTAAGGTGTATACAACCAGCAACATAACCCTAAACCTAATCTTAACCCTAACCCTAACCCTAACCCTAACCCTAACCCTAACCGTAACCGTAACCCTAACCCTAATTCTAACCCTAACCCCAAACCCAACCCTAACGCTAACCCTATGCCTAACCCTAACCCTAACACGAACCCTAACCCTAACCCTAACCCTAACACTAACCCTAAGCCTAACCCTAACCCTAACCCTAACCCTAAACCTAACCCTAACCCTAACCCTAACCGTAACCCTAACCCTAACCCTAACCCTAACCCCAAACCCAATCCTAACGCTAACCCTATGCCTAACCCTAACCCTAACACTAACCCTAACCCTAACCCTAACCCTAACCCTAAGCCTAACCCTAACCTTAACCCTAACCCTAACGCTAACCCTAACCCTCACGCTCACCCTAACCCTAACCCTAACCGTAGCTCATAACCCTAACCCTAACACTAACCCCAACACCAACCCTAACGCTAACCCTATCCCTAAACCTAACAGGTACCCCAACGCTAACCCTAACCCTAACCCTAGGTTTAGATGCATATCGATGTGTTTCGACGAGCTGTTTAGGGAGCTTTAGGGTTTAGAAGTGTTTGGAGTGGTTTCATACGATGTAAAGCTGTTTGGTGTGGTTTAAACGCTGGATGGATTTAGAAGGAGTTTGGAAGGGTTCAGAGAGGTAAAGAGTAGTTTGGAATGGTTTGGATTGGTTAGGAGAGGTTTAGAGTGTTTACATCGCTTTTGATTGATTATGAGAGATTTTGGAGGGCAGTCGAGTGGTTCTGGTGGTTTCGAGATGTTTAGAAGGGTTTGGATGGTTTTCGACGTGTTTAAGGAATGTGGAGAAATCTGAATTAGTTAGGTGGGTTTTAGATGGGATTAGATTGGGAAGAGGTGTTTAGAGGAGTTTAGGCGTGTTTTAATCAATGTTAAGGGTTTTAATGGGATTCGGTGGGGAATGGAACGGTTTATGCGGGTTTAGATATGTTTTGCCGGCAATATTGTTTAGCGTCGTTTAGACGGCTTTAGGGTGGGATAGAGACGTATAAAGCTGTTTTGAGGCGTGAACAGTTGCTTAGAATCGTGTAAAGCGGTTTTAAGGCGTATACAACCAGAAACATAACCCTAAACCTAATCTCAACCCTAACCCTAACCCTAACCCTAACCCTAACCCTAACCCTAACCCTAACCCTAACCTTCACCCTAACCCTAACCCTAACCCTAACCGTAACCGTAACCCTAACCCTAACCCTAACCCCAAACCCAACCCTAACGCTAACCCTATGCCTAACCCTAACCCTAACCCTAACCCTAACCCTAACCCTAACCCTAAACCTAACCCTAACGTTAACCTTAACCCTAAACCTAACCCTAACCGTAACCGTAACCCTAACCGTAACCCTAACCCTAACCCTAACCCTAACCCTAACCCCAAACACAACCCTAACGCTAACCCTATGCCTAACCCTAACCCTAACACTAACCCTAACCCTAACCCTAACCCTAACGCTAACCCTAACCCTCACGCTCACCCTAACCCTAACCCTAACCGTAGCCCATAACCCTAACCCTAACCATAACCCCAACACCAACCCTAACGCTAACCCTATCCCTAACCCTAACCGGTACCCCAACGCTAACCCTAACCCTAACCCTAGGTTTAGATGCATATCGATATGTTTCGACGAGCTGTTTAGGGAGCTTTAGGGTTTAGAAGTGTTTGGAGCGGTTTCATACGATGTAAAGCTGTTTGGTGTGGTTTAAACGCTGGATGGATTTAGAAGGTGTTTGGAGGGGTTCAGAGAGGTAAAGAGTAGTTTGGAATGGTTTGGATTGGTTAGGAGAGGTTTAGTGTTTCCATCGCTTTTGATTGATTATGAGAGATTTTGGAGGGCAGTCGAGTGGTTCTGGTGTTTTCGAGATGTTTAGAAGGGTTTGGATGGTTTTCGACGTGTTTAAGGAATTTGGAGAAATTTGAATTAGTTAGGTGGGTTTTAGATGGGATTAGATTGGGAAGAGGTGTTTAGAGGAGTTTAGACGTGTTTTAATCAATTTTAAGGGTTTTAATGGGATTCGGTGGGGAATGGAACGGTTTATGCGGGTTTAGAGATGTTTTGCCGGCAATATTGTTTAGCGTCGTTTAGACGGCTTTAGGGTGGGATAGAGACGTATAAAGCTGTTTTGAGGCGTGAACAGTTGCTTAGAATCGTGTAAAGCGGTTTTAAGGTGTATACAACCAGAAACATAACCCTAAACCTAATCTTAACCCTAACCCTAACCCTAACCCTAACCCTAACCCTAACCCTAACCCTAACCCTAACCCTAACCCTAAACCTAACCCTAACCTTAACCCTAACCCTAACCCTAACCGTAACCCTAACCCTAACCCTAACCCTAACCCCAAACCCAACCCTAACGCTACCCCTATGACTAAACCTAACCCTAACACTAACCCTAACCCTAACCCTAACACTAACCGTAAGCCTAACCCTAACCCTAACCCTAACCCTAAACCTAACCCTAACCCTAACCCTAACCGTAACCCTAACCCTAACCCTAACCCCAAACCCAACCCTAACGCTAACCCTATGCCTAACCCTAACCCTAACACTAACCCTAACCCTAACCCTAACCCTAACCCTAAGCCTAACCCTATCCCTAACCCTAACCCTAACCCTAACGCTAACCCTAACCCTCACGCTCACCCTAACCCTAACCCTAACCGTAGCCCATAACCCTAACCCTAACCATAACCCCAACACCAACCCTAACGCTAACCCTATCCCTAACCCTAACCGGTACCCCAACGCTAACCCTAACCCTAACCCTAGGTTTAGATGCATATCGTTGTGTTTCGACGAGCTGTTTAGGGAGCTTTAGGGTTTAGAAGTGTTTGGAGTGGTTTCATACGATGTAAAGCTGTTTGGTGTGGTTTAAACGCTGGATGGATTTAGAAGGTGTTTGGAGGGGTTCAGAGAGGTAAAGAGTAGTTTGGAATGGTTTGGATTGGTTAGGAGAGGTTTAGAGTGTTTCCATCGCTTTTGATTGATTATGAGAGATTTTGGAGGGCAGTCGAGTGGTTCTGGTGGTTTCGAGATGTTTAGAAGGGTTTGGATGCTTTTCGACGTGTTTAAGGAATTTGGAGAGGTTTGAATTAGTTAGGTGGGTTTTAGATGGGATTAGATTGGGAAGGGGTGTTTAGAGGAGTTTAGGCGTGTTTTAATCAATTTTAAGGGTTTTAATGGGATTCGGTGGGGATTGGAACGGTTTATGCGGGTTTAGAGATGTTTTGCCGGCAATATTGTTTAGCATCGTTTAGACGGCTTTAGGGTGGGATAGAGACGTATAAAGCTGTTTTGAAGCGTGAACAGTTGCTTAGAATCGTGTAAAGCGGTTTTAAGGTGTATACAACCAGCAACATATCCCTAAACCTAATCTTAACCCTAACCCTAACCCTAACCCTAACCCTAACCGTAACCGTAACCCTAACCCTAACCCTAACCCTAACCCCAAACCCAACCCTAACGCTAACCCTATGCCTAACCCTAACCCTAACACTAACCCTAACCCTAACCCTAACCCTAACACTAACCCTAAGCCTAACCCCAAACCCAACCCTAACCCTAAACCTAACCCTAACCCTAACCCTAACCGTAACCCTAACCCTAACCCCAAACCCAACCCTAACGCTAACCCTATGCCTAACCCTAACCCTAACACTAACCCTAACCCTAACCCTAACCCTAACCCTAAGCCTAACCCTAACCTTAACCCTAACCCTAACGCTAACCCTAACCCTCACGCTCACCCTAACCCTAACCCTAACCGTAGCCCATAACCCTAACCCTAACACTAACCCCAACACCAACCCTAACGCTAACCCTATCCCTAAACCTAACAGGTACCCCAACGCTAACCCTAACCCTAACCCTAGGTTTAGATGCATATCGATGTGTTTCGACGAGCTGTTTAGGGAGCTTCAGGGTTTAGAAGTGTTTGGAGTGGTTTCATACGATGTAAAGCTGTTTGGTGTGGTTTAAACGCTGGATGGATTTAGAAGGAGTTTGGAGGGGTTCAGAGAGGTAAAGAGTAGTTTGGAATGGTTTGGATTGGTTAGGAGAGGTTTAGAGTGTTTACATCGCTTTTGATTGATTATGAGAGATTTTGGAGGGCAGTCGAGTGGTTCTGGTGGTTTCGAGATGTTTAGAAGGGTTTGGATGGTTTTCGACGTGTTTAAGGAATTTGGAGAAATCTGAATTAGTTAGGTGGGTTTTAGATGGGATTAGATTGGGAAGAGGTGTTTAGAGGAGTTTAGGCGTATTTTAATCAATGTTAATGGTTTTAATGGGATTCGGTGGGGAATGGAACGGTTTATGCGGGTTTAGATATGTTTTGCCGGCAATATTGTTTAGCGTCGTTTAGACGGCTTTAGGGTGGGATAGAGACGTATAAAGCTGTTTTGAGGCGTGAACAGTTGCTTAGAATCGTGTAAAGCGGTTTTAAGGCGTATACAACCAGAAACATAACCCTAAACCTAATCTCAACCCTAACCCTAACCCTAACCCTAACCCTAACCCTAACCCTAACTCTAACCCTAACCTTCACCCTAACCCTAACCCTAACCCTAACCGTAACCGTAACCCTAACCCTAACCCTAACCCCAAACCCAACCCTAACGCTAACCCTATGCCTAACCCTAACCCTAACCCTAACCCTAACCCTAACCCTAAACCTAACCCTAACCTTAACCCTAACCCTAAACCTAACCCTAACCGTAACCGTAACCCTAACCGTAACCCTAACCATAACCCTAACACTAACCCTAAGCCTAACCCTAACCCTAACCCTCACGCTGACCCTAACCCTCACGCTCACCCTAACCCTAACCCTAACCGTAACCCATAACCCTAACCCTAACCCCAACACCAACCCTAACGCTAACCCTATCCCTAACCCTAACCGGTACCCCAACGCTAACCCTAACCCTAACCGTAGGTTTAGATGCATATCGATGTGTTTCGACGAGCTGTTGAGGGAGCTTTTGGGTTTAGAAGTGTTTGGAGTTGTTTCATACGATGTAAAGCTGTTTGGTGTGGTTTAAACGCTGGATGGATTTAGAAGGTGTTTGGAGGGGTTCAGAGAGGTAAAGAGTAGTTTGGAATGGTTTGGATTGGTTAGGAGAGGTTTAGAGTGTTTCCATCGCTTTTGATTGATTATGAGAGATTTTGGAGGGCAGCCGAGTGGTTCTGGTGGTTTCGAGATGTTTAGAAGGGTTTGGATGCTTTTCGACGTGTTTAAGGAATTTGGAGAGGTTTGAATTAGTTAGGTGGGTTTTAGATGGGATTAGATTGGGAAGAGGTGTTTAGGGGAGTTGAGGGGTGTTTTAATCAATTTTAAGGGTTTTAATGGGATTCGGTGGGGATTGGAACGGTTTATGCGGGTTTAGAGATGTTTTGCCGGCAATATTGTTTAGCGTCGTTTAGACGGCTTTAGGGTGGGATAGAGACGTATAAAGCTGTTTTGAAGCGTGAACAGTTGCTTAGAATCGTGTAAAGCGGTTTTAAGGTGTATACAACCAGAAACATAACCCTAAACCTAATCTCAACCCTAACCCTAACCCTAACACTAACCCTAACCCCAAACCCAACCCTAACGCTAACCCTATGCCTAACCCTAACCCTAACACTAACCCTAACCCTAACCCTAACCCTAACACTAACCCTAAGCCTAACCCTAACCCTAACCCTAACCCTAACACTAACCCTAACCCTAACCCTAACCCTAACCCTAACCCTAACCCTAACCCTAACCCTAACCGTAACCCTAACCCTAACCCTAACCCTAACCCTAACCCCAAACACAACCCTAACGCTAACCCTATGCCTAACCCTAACCCTAACACTAACCCTAACCCTAACCCTAACCCTAACGCTAACCCTAACCCTCACGCTCACCCTAACCCTAACCCTAACCGTAGCCCATAACCTTAACCCTAACCATAACCCCAACACCAACCCTAACGCTAACCCTATCCCTAACCCTAACCGGTACCCCAACGCTAACCCTAACCCTAACCCTAGGTTTAGATGCATATCGATGTGTTTCGACGAGCTGTTTAGGGAGCTTTAGGATTTAGAAGTGTTTGGAGCGGTTTCATACGATGTAAAGCTGTTTGGTGTGGTTTAAACGCTGGATGGATTTAGAAGGTGTTTGGAGGGGTTCAGAGAGGTAAAGAGTAGTTTGGAATGGTTTGGATTGGTTAGGAGAGGTTTAGTGTTTCCATCGCTTTTGATTGATTATGAGAGATTTTGGAGGGCAGTCGAGTGGTTCTGGTGGTTTCGAGATGTTTAGAAGGGTTTGGATGGTTTTCGACGTGTTTAAGGAATTTGGAGAAATTTGAATTAGTTAGGTGGGTTTTAGATGGGATTAGATTGGGAAGAGGTGTTTAGAGGAGTTTAGACGTGTTTTAATCAATTTTAAGGGT
>OY740820.1:5110000-5132500 GCA_963514005.1 Raja brachyura
TTAAGGTGTATACAACCAGAAACATAACCCTAAACCTAATCTTAACCCTAACCCTAACCCTAACCCTAACCCTAACCCTAACCCTAACCCTAACCCTAACCCTAATCCTAAACCTAACCCTAACCTTAACCCTAACCCTAACCGTAACCGTAACCCTAACCCTAACCCTAACCCTAACCCTAACCCCAAACCCAACCCTAACGCTAACCCTAAGCCTAACCCTAACCCTAACCCTACCCTAACCCCAAACCCAACCCTAACGCTAACCCTATGCCTACTCCCTAACCCTAACACTGACCCTAACCCTAACCCTAACCCTAAACCTAACCCTAACCCTAAACCTAACCGTAACCCTAACCCTAACCCTAACCCTAACCCCAAACCCAACCCTAACGCTAACCCTATGCCTAACCCTAACCCTAACACTAACCCTAACCCTAAACCTAACCCTAACCCTAAGCCTAACCCTAACCCTAACCCTAACCCTAACCCTAACCCTAACGCTAACCCTAACCCTCACGCTCACCCTAACCCTAACCCTAACCGTAGCCCATAACCCTAACCCTAACCATAACCCCAACACCAACCCTAACGCTAACCCTATCCCTAACCGTAACCGGTACCCCAACGCTAACCCTAACCCTAACCCTAGATTTAGATGCATATCGATGTGTTTCGACGAGCTGTTTAGGGAGCTTTAGGGTTTAGAAGTGTTTGGAGTGGTTTCATACGATGTAGAGCTGTTTGGTGTGGTTTCAACGCTGGATGGATTTAGAAGGTGTTTGGAGGGGTTCAGTGAGGTAAACAGTAGTTTGGAATGGTTTGGATTGGTTAGGAGAGGTTTAGAGTGTTTCCATCGCTTTTGATTGATTATGAGAGATATTGGAGGGCAGTCGAGTGGTTCTGGTGGTTTCGAGATGTTTAGAAGGGTTTGGATGCTTTTCGACGTGTTTAAGGAATTTGGAGAGGTTTGAATTAGTTAGGTGGGTTTTAGATGGGATTAGATTGGGAAGAGGTGTTTAGGGGAGTTTAGGGGTGTTTTAATCAATTTTAAGGGTTTTAATGGGATTCGGTGGGGATTGGCACGGTTTATGCGGGTTTAGAGATGTTTTGCCGGCAATATTGTTTAGCGTCGTTTAGACGGCTTTAGAAGTATAAAGTATAAAGCTGTTTTGAAGCGTGAACAGTTGCTTAGAATCGTGTAAAGCGGTTTTAAGGTGTATACAACCAGAAACATAACCCTAAACCTAATCTTAACCCTAACCCTAACCCTAACCCTAACCCTAACCCTAACCCTAACCCTAACCCTAACCCTAACCCTAACCCCAAACCCAACCCTAACGCTAACCCTATGCCTAACCCTAACCCTAACACTAAACCTAACCCTAACCCTAACCCTAACACTAACCCTAAGCCTAACCCTAACCCTAACCCTAACCCTAATCCTAAACCTAACCCTAACCCTAACCCTAACCGTAACCCTAACCCTAACCCTAACCCTAACCCCAAACCCAACCCTAACGCTAACCCTATGCCTAACCCTAACCCTAACACTAACCCTAACCCTAACCCTAACCTTAACCCTAAGCCTAACCCTAACCCTAACCCTAACCCTAACCCTAGCGCTAACCCTAACCCTCACGCTCACCCTAACCCTAACCCTAACCGGTACGCCAACGCTAACCCTAACCCTAGGTTCAGATGCATATCGATGTGTTTCGACGAGCTGTTTAGGGAGCTTTAGGGTTTAGAAGTGTTTGGAGTGGTTTCATACGATGTAAAGCTGTTTGGTGTGGTTTAAACGCTGGATGGATTTAGAAGGTGTTTGGAGGGGTTCAGAGAGGTAAAGAGTAGTTTGGAATGGTATGGATTGGTTAGGAGAGGTTTAGAGTGTTTACATCGCTTTTGATTGATTATGAGAGATTTTGGAGGGCAGTCGAGTGGTTCTGGTGGTTTCGAGATGTTTAGAAGGGTTTGGATGCTTTTCGACGTGTTTAAGGAATTTGGAGAGGTTTGAATTAGTTAGGTGGGTTTTAGATGGGATTAGATTGGGAAGAGGTGTTTAGGGGAGTTTAGGGGTGTTTTAATCAATTTTAAGGGTTTTAATGGGATTCGGTGGGGATTGGCACGGTTTATGCGGGTTTAGAGATGTTTTGCCGGCAATATTGTTTAGCGTCGTTTAGACGGCTTTAGAAGTATAAAGTATAAAGCTGTTTTGAAGCGTGAACAGTTGCTTAGAATCGTGTAAAGCGGTTTTAAGGTGTATACAACCAGAAACATAACCCTAAACCTAATCTTAACCCTAACCCTAACCCTAACCCTAACCCTAACCCTAACCCTAACCCTAACCCTAACCCTAACCCTAACCCCAAACCCAACCCTAACGCTAACCCTATGCCTAACCCTAACCCTAACACTAAACCTAACCCTAACCCTAACCCTAACACTAACCCTAAGCCTAACCCTAACCCTAACCCTAACCCTAATCCTAAACCTAACCCTAACCCTAACCCTAACCGTAACCCTAACCCTAACCCTAACCCTAACCCCAAACCCAACCCTAACGCTAACCCTATGCCTAACCCTAACCCTAACACTAACCCTAACCCTAACCCTAACCTTAACCCTAAGCCTAACCCTAACCCTAACCCTAACCCTAACCCTAGCGCTAACCCTAACCCTCACGCTCACCCTAACCCTAACCCTAACCGGTACGCCAACGCTAACCCTAACCCTAGGTTCAGATGCATATCGATGTGTTTCGACGAGCTGTTTAGGGAGCTTTAGGGTTTAGAAGTGTTTGGAGTGGTTTCATACGATGTAAAGCTGTTTGGTGTGGTTTAAACGCTGGATGGATTTAGAAGGTGTTTGGAGGGGTTCAGAGAGGTAAAGAGTAGTTTGGAATGGTATGGATTGGTTAGGAGAGGTTTAGAGTGTTTACATCGCTTTTGATTGATTATGAGAGATTTTGGAGGGCAGTCGAGTGGTTCTGGTGGTTTCGAGATGTTTAGAAGGGTTTGGATGCTTTTCGACGTGTTTAAGGAATTTGGAGAGGTTTGAATTAGTTAGGTGGGTTTTAGATGGGATTAGATTGGGAAGAGGTGTTTAGGGGAGTCTAGGGGTGTTTTAATCAATTTTAAGGGTTTTAATGGGATTCGGTGGGGATTGGAACGGTTTATGCGGGTTTAGAGATGTTTTGCCGGCAATATTGTTTAGCGTCGTTTAGACGGCTCTAGGGTGGGATAGAGACGTATAAACCTGTTTTGAAGCGTGAACAGTTGCTTAGAATCGTGTAAAGCGGTTTTAAGGTGTATACAACCAGAAACATAACCCTAAACCTAATCTTAACCCTAACCCTAACCCTAACCCTAACCCTTACCCTAACCCTAACCCTAAGCCTAACCCTAACCCTAACCCTAACCCTAAACCTAACCCTAACCTTAACCCTAACCCTAACCCTAACCGTAAGCGTAACCGTAACCCTAACCCTAACCCTAACCCCAAACCCAACCCTAACGCTACCCCTATGACTAACCCTAACCCTAACACTAACCCTAACCCTAACCCTAACCCTAACCCTAACACTAACCCTAAACCTAACCCTAAACCTAACCCTAACCCTAACCCCAAACCCAACCCTAACGCTAACCCTATGCCTAACCCTAACCCTAACACTAACCCTAACCCTAACCCTAACCCTAACCCTAAGCCTAACCCTAACCCTAACCCTAAGCCTAACCCTAACCCTAACCCTAAGGCTAACCCTAACCCTCACGCTCACCCTAACCCTAACCCTAACCGTAGCCCATAACCCTAACCCTAACCCTAACCCCAACACCAACCCTAACGCTAACCCTATCCCTAACCCTAACCGGTACCCCAACGCTAACCCTATGCCTAACCCTAACCCTAACACTAACCCTAACCCTAACCCTGACCCTACCACTAACCCTAAGCCTAACCCTAAACCTAACCCTAACCCTAACCCTAACCCTAAACCTAACCCTAACCCTAACCCTAACCGTAACCCTAACCCTAACCCTAACCCCAAACCCAATCCTAACGCTAACCCTATGCGTAACCCTAACCCTAACACTAACCCTAACCCTAACCCTAACCCTAACCCTAAGCCTAACCCTAACCCTAACCCTAACCCTAACCCTAACCCTAACCCTAAGGCTAACCCTAACCCTAACCCTAACCCTAACCCTAATCGTAACCGTAGCCCATAACCCTAACCCTAACCCTAACCCCAACACCAACCCTAACGCTAACCCTATCCCTAACCCTAACCGGTACCCCAACGCTAACCCTAACCCTAACCCTAGGTTTAGATGCATATCGATGTGTTTCGACGAGCTGTTTAGGGAGCTTTAGGGTTTAGAAGTGTTTGGAGTGGTTTCATACGATGTAAAGCTGTTTGGTGTGGTTTAAACGCTGGATGGATTTAGAAGGTGTTTGGAGGGGTTCAGAGAGGTAAAGAGTCGTTTGGAATGGTTTGGATTGGTTGGGAGTGGTTTAGAGTGTTTACATCGGTTTTGATTGATTATGAGAGATTTTGGAGGGCAGTCGAGTGGTTCTGGTGGTTTCGACATGTTTAGAAGGGTTTGGATGGTTTTCGACGTGTTTAAGGAATTTGGAGAAATTTGAATTAGTTAGGTGGGTTTTAGATGGGATTAGATTGGGAAGAGGTGTTTAGAGGAGTTTAGACGTGTTTTAATCAACTTTAAGGGTTTTAATGGGATTCGGTGGGGAATGGAACGGTTTATGCGGGTTTAGAGATGTTTTGCCGGCAATATTGTTTAGCGTCGTTTAGACGGCTTCAGGGTGGGTTAGAGACGTATAAAGCTGTTTTGAGGCGTGAACAGTTGCTTAGAATCGTGTAAAGCGGTTTTAAGGTGTATACAACCAGAAACATAACCCTAAACCTAATCTGAACCCTAACCCTAACCCTAACCCTAACCCTAACCCTAGCCCTAACCCCAACCCTAACCCTAACCCTAACCCTAACCCTAACCCTAACCCTAACCGTAACCCTAACCCTAACCCTATCCCTAACCCCAAACCCAACCCTAACGCTAACCGTATGCCTAACCCTAACCCTAACACTAACCCTAACCCTAACCCTGACCCTAACACTAACCCTAAGCCTAACCCTAACCCTAATCCTAACCCTAACCCTAACCCTAACCCTAAACCTAACCCTAACCCTAACCCTAACCGTAACCCTACCCCTAACCCTAACGCTAACCCCAAACATTATCCTAACGCTAACCCTATGCGTAACCCTAACCCTAACACTAACCCTATCCCTAACCCTAACCCTAACCCTAAGCCTAACCCTAACCCTAACCTAACCCTAACCCTAACCCTAACGCTAACCCTAACCCTCACGCTCACCCTAACCCTAACCCTAACCGTAGCCCATAACCCTAACCCTAACCCTAACCCTAACCCCAACACCAACCCTAACACTAACCCTATCCCTAACCCTAACCGGTACCCCAACGCTAACCCTAACCCTAACCCTAGGTTTAGATGCATATCGATGTGTTTCGACGAGCTGTTTAGGGAGCTTTAGGGTTTAGAAGCGTTTGGAGTGGTTTCATACGATGTAAAGCTGTTTGATGTGGTTTAAACGCTGGATGGATTTAGAAGGTGTTTGGAGGGGTTCAGAGAGGCAAAGAGTAGTTTGGAATGGTTTGGATTGGTTAGGAGAGGTTTAGAGTGTTTCCATCGCTTTTGATTGATTATGAGAGATTTTGGAGGGCGGTCGAGTGGTTCTGGTGGTTTCGAGATGTTTAGAAGGGTTTGGATGGTTTTCGACGTGTTTAAGGAATTTGGAGAAATTTGAATTAGTTAGGTGGGTTTTAGATGGGATTAGATTGGGAAGAGGTGTTTAGAGGAGTTTAGACGTGTTTTAATCAATTTTAAGGGTTTTAATGGGATTCGGTGGGGAATGGAACGGTTTATGCGGGTTTAGAGATGTTTTGCCGGCAATATTGTTTAGCGTCGTTTAGACGGCTTTAGGGTGGGATAGAGACGTATAAAGCTGTTTTGAGGCGTGAACAGTTGCTTAGAATCGTGTAAAGCGGTTTTAAGGTGTATACAAGCAGAAACATAACCCTAAACATAATCTTAACCCTAACCCTAACCCTAACCCTAACCCTAACCCTAACCCTAACCCTAACCCTAAACCTAACCCTAACCCTAACCCTAACCCTAACCCTAACCCTAACCCTAACCCTAATGCACTAACCCTAACCCTAACCCTAACCCTAACCCTAACCCTAACCCTAACCCTAACCCTAACCCTAACCTTAACCCTAACCCTAACCCTAACCCTAACCCTAATGCACGCTACCCCTATGCCTAACCCTAACCCTAACACTAACCCTAACCCTAACCCTAACCGTAACCCATAACCCTAACCCTAACCCTAACCCCAACTCCAACCCTAACGCTAACCCTATCCCGAACCCTAACCCGTACCCCAACGCTAACCCTAACCCTAACCCTAGGTTTAGATGCATATAGATGTGTTTCGACGAGCTGTTTAGAGAGCTTTAGGGTTTAGAAGTGTTTGGAGTGGTTTCATACGATGTATAGCTGTTTGGTGTGGTTTAAACGCTGGATGGATTTAGAATGTGTTTGGAGGGGTTCAGAGAGGTAAAGAGTAGTTTGGAATGGTTTGGATTGGTTAGGAGAGGTTTAGAGTGTTTCCATCGCTTTTGATTGATTATGAGAGATTTTGGAGGGCAGTCGAGTGGTTCTGGTGGTTTCGAGATGTTTAGAAGGGTTTGGATGGTTTTCGACGTGTTTAAGGAATTTGGAGCGGTTTGAATTAGTTAGGTGGGTTTTAGATGGATTAGATTGGGAAGAGGTGTTTAGAGGACTTTAGGCGTGTTTTAATCCATTTTAGGGGTTGTAATGGGATTCGGTGGGGATTGGAACGTTTATGCGGGTTTAGAGATGTATTGCCGGCAATATTGTTTAGCGTCGTTTAGACGGCTTTAGGGTGGGATAGAGACGTATAAAGTGGTTTGAGGCGTGAACAGTTGCTTAGAATCGTGTAAAGCGGTTTTAAGGTGTATACAACCAGAACCATAACCCTAAACCTAATCTTAACCCTAACCCTAACCCTAACCCTAACCCTAACCCTAACCCTAACCCTAACCCTAACCCTAACCCTAACTCTAACCCTAACCCTAAACCTAACCCTAAACCTAACCCTAAACCTAACCCTAAACCTAACCCTAACCCTAACCCAAACCGTAACCCTAACCCTAACACTAACCCTAACCCCAAACCCAACCCTAACGCTAACCCTATGCCTAACCCTAACCCTAACACTAACCCTAACCCTAACCCTAACACTAACCCTAAGCCTAACCCTAACCGTAACCCTAACCGTAACCCTAACCCTAACCCTAACGCTAACCCTAACCCTCACGCTCACCCTAACCCTAACCCTAACCGTAACCCCAACCCTAACCCTAACCCTAAGCCTAACCCTAACCCTAACCCAAACCCTAACTCTAACCCTAACGCTAACCCTAACCCTCACCCTCACCCTAACCCTAACCCTAACCGTAACCATAACCCTAACCCTAACCCTAACCCCAACCCTAACCCTAACCCTAAGCCTAACCCTAACCCTAACCCAAACCCTAACTCTAACCCTAACGCTAACCCTAACCCTCACCCTCACCCTAACCCTAACCCTAACCGTAACCCATAACCCTAACCTTAACCCTAACCCTAACCCTAACCCTAATCGTAACCGTAGCCCATAACCCTAACCCTAACCCTAACCCCAACACCAACCCTAACGCTAACCCTATCCCTAACCCTAACCGGTACCCCAACCCTAACCCTAACCCTAACCCTAGGTTTAGATGCATATCGATGTGTTTCGACGAGCTGTTTAGGGAGCTTTAGGGTTTAGAAGTGTTTGGAGTGGTTTCATACGATGTAAAGCTGTTTGGTGTGGTTTAAACGCTGGATGGATTTAGAAGGTGTTTGGAGGGGTTCAGAGAGGTAAAGAGTCGTTTGGAATGGTTTGGATTGGTTGGGAGTGGTTTAGAGTGTTTACATCGGTTTTGATTGATTATGAGAGATTTTGGAGGGCAGTCGAGTGGTTCTGGTGGTTTCGACATGTTTAGAAGGGTTTGGATGGTTTTCGACGTGTTTAAGGAATTTGGAGAAATTTGAATTAGTTAGGTGGGTTTTAGATGGGATTAGATTGGGAAGAGGTGTTTAGAGGAGTTTAGACGTGTTTTAATCAACTTTAAGGGTTTTAATGGGATTCGGTGGGGAATGGAACGGTTTATGCGGGTTTAGAGATGTTTTGCCGGCAATATTGTTTAGCGTCGTTTAGACGGCTTCAGGGTGGGATAGAGACGTATAAAGCTGTTTTGAGGCGTGAACAGTTGCTTAGAATCGTGTAAAGCGGTTTTAAGGTGTATACAACCAGAAACATAACCCTAAACCTAATCTGAACCCTAACCCTAACCCTAACCCTAACCCTAGCCCTAACCCCAACCCTAACCCTAACCCTAACCCTAACCCTAACCCTAACCCTAACCGTAACCCTAACCCTAACCCTAACCCCAAACCCAACCCTAACGCTAACCGTATGCCTAACCCTAACCCTAACACTAACCCTAACCCTAACCCTGACCCTAACACTAACCCTAAGCCTAACCCTAACCCTAACCCTAACCCTAACCCTAACCCTAACCCTAAACCTAACCCTAACCCTAACCCTAACCGTAACCCTAACCCTAACCCTAACGCTAACCCCAAACATTTTCCTAACGCTAACCCTATGCGTAACCCTAACCCTAACACTAAACCTATCCCTAACCCTAACCCTAACCCTAAGCCTAACCCTAACCCTAACCTAACCCTAACCCTAACCCTAACGCTAACCCTAACCCTCACGCTCACCCTAACCCTAACCCTAACCGTAGCCCATAACCCTAACCCTAACCCTAACCCCAACACCAACCCTAACGCTAACCCTATCCCTAACCCTAACCGGTACCCCAACGCTAACCCTAACCCTAACCCTAGGTTTAGATGCATATCGATGTGTTTCGACGAGCTGTTTAGGGAGCTTTAGGGTTTAGAAGTGTTTGGAGTGGTTTCATACGATGTAAAGCTGTTTGGTGTGGTTTAAACGCTGGATGGATTTAGAAGGTGTTTGGAGGGGTTCAGAGAGGCAAAGAGTAGTTTGGAATGGTTTGGATTGGTTAGGAGAGGTTTAGAGTGTTTACATCGCTTTTGATTGATTATGAGAGATTTTGGAGGGCAGTCGAGTGGTTCTGGTGGTTTCGAGATGTTTAGAAGGGTTTGGATGGTTTTCGACGTGTTTAAGGAATTTGGAGAAATTTGAATTAGTTAGGTGGGTTTTAGATGGGATTAGATTGGGAAGAGGTGTTTAGAGGAGTTTAGACGTGTTTTAATCAATTTTAAGGGTTTTAATGGGATTCGGTGGGGAATGGAACGGTTTATGCGGGTTTAGAGATGTTTTGCCGGCAATATTGTTTAGCGTCGTTTAGACGGCTTTAGGGTGGGACTCTGACGTATAAAGCTGTTTTGAGGCGTGAACAGTTGCTTAGAATCGTGTAAAGCGGTTTTAAGGTGTATACAAGCAGAAACATAACCCTAAACATAATCTTAACCCTAACCCTAACCCTAACCCTAACCCTAACCCTAACCCTAACCCTAACCCTAAACCTAACCCTAACCTTAACCCTAACCCTAACCCTAACCGTAACCGTAACCGTAACCCTAACGTTAAACCTAACCCTAACCCCAAGCCCAACCCTAACGCTACCCCTATGACTAACCCTAACCCTAACACTAACCCTAACCCTAACCCTAACCCTAACACTAACCCTAAGCCTAACCCTAACCCTAAACCTAACCCTAACCCTAACGTTAACCCTAATCGTCACCCTAACCCTAACCCTAACCCTAACCCTAACCCTAAACCTATCCCTAAACCTAACCCTAACTCTAACCCTAACCCTAAACCTAACCCTAACCCTAACCCTAAACCTAACCCTAAACCTAACCCTAACCCTAACCCAAACCGTAACCCTAACCCTAACACTAACCCTAACCCCAAACCCAACCCTAACGCTAACCCTATGCCTAACCCTAACCCTAACACTAACCCTAACCCTAACCCTAACACTAACCCTAAGCCTAACCCGAACCCTAACTCTAACCCTAACCCTAAACCTAACCCTAACCCTAACCCTAAACCTAACCCTAAACCTAACCCTAACCCTAACCCAAACCGTAACCCTAACCCTAACACTAACCCTAACCCCAAACCCAACCCTAACGCTAACCCTATGCCTAACCCTAACCCTAACACTAACCCTAACCCTAACCCTAAGCCTAACCCTAACCGTAACCCTAACCGTAACACTAACCCTAACCCTAACGCTAACCCTAACCCTCACGCTCACCCTAACCCTAACCCTAACCGTAACCCCAACCCTAACCCTAACCCTAAGCCTAACCCTAACCCTAACCCAAACCCTAACTCTAACCCTAACGCTAACCCTAACCCTCACCCTCACCCTAACCCTAACCCTAACCGTAACCATAACCCTAACCCTAACCCTAACCCCAACCCTAACCCTAACCCTAAGCCTAACCCTAAGCCTAACCCAAACCCTAACTCTAACCCTAACGCTAACCCTAACCCTCACCCTCACCCTAACCCTAACCCTAACCGTAACCCATAACCCTAACCTTAACCCTAACCCTAACCCTAACCCTAATCGTAACCGTAGACCATAACCCTAACCCTAACCCTAACCCCAACACCAACCCTAACGCTAACCCTATCCCTAACCCTAACCGGTACCCCAACGCTAACCCTAACCCTAACCCTAGGTTTAGATGCATATCGATGTGTTTCGACGAGCTGTTTAGGGAGCTTTAGGGTTTAGAAGTGTTTGGAGTGGTTTCATACGATGTAAAGCTGTTTGGTGTGGTTTAAACGCTGGATGGATTTAGAAGGTGTTTGGAGGGGTTCAGAGAGGTAAAGAGTCGTTTGGAATGGTTTGGATTGGTTGGGAGTGGTTTAGAGTGTTTACATCGGTTTTGATTGATTATGAGAGATTTTGGAGGGCAGTCGAGTGGTTCTGGTGGTTTCGACATGTTTAGAAGGGTTTGGATGGTTTTCGACGTGTTTAAGGAATTTGGAGAAATTTGAATTAGTTAGGTGGGTTTTAGATGGGATTAGATTGGGAAGAGGTGTTTAGAGGAGTTTAGACGTGTTTTAATCAACTTTAAGGGTTTTAATGGGATTCGGTGGGGAATGGAACGGTTTATGCGGGTTTAGAGATGTTTTGCCGGCAATATTGTTTAGCGTCGTTTAGACGGCTTCAGGGTGGGATAGAGACGTATAAAGCTGTTTTGAGGCGTGAACAGTTGCTTAGAATCGTGTAAAGCGGTTTTAAGGTGTATACAACCAGAAACATAACCCTAAACCTAATCTGAACCCTAACCCTAACCCTAACCCTAACCCTAACCCTAGCCCTAACCCCAACCCTAACCCTAACCCTAACCCTAACCCTAACCCTAACCCTAACCGTAACCCTAACCCTAACCCTAACCCCAAACCCAACCCTAACGCTAACCGTATGCCTAACCCTAACCCTAACACTAACCCTAACCCTAACCCTGACCCTAACACTAACCCTAAGCCTAACCCTAACCCTAACCCTAACCCTAACCCTAACCCTAACCCTAACCCTAAACCTAACCCTAACCCTAACCCTAACCGTAACCCTAACCCTAACCCTAACGCTAACCCCAAACATTTTCCTAACGCTAACCCTATGCGTAACCCTAACCCTAACACTAACCCTATCCCTAACCCTAACCCTAACCCTAAGCCTAACCCTAACCCTAACCTAACCCTAACCCTAACCCTAACGCTAACCCTAACCCTCACGCTCACCCTAACCCTAACCCTAACCGTAGCCCATAACCCTAACCCTAACCCTAACCCCAACACCAACCCTAACGCTAACCCTATCCCTAACCCTAACCGGTACCCCAACGCTAACCCTAACCCTAACCCTAGGTTTAGATGCATATCGATGTGTTTCGACGAGCTGTTTAGGGAGCTTTAGGGTTTAGAAGTGTTTGGAGTGGTTTCATACGATGTAAAGCTGTTTGGTGTGGTTTAAACGCTGGATGGATTTAGAAGGTGTTTGGAGGGGTTCAGAGAGGTAAAGAGTCGTTTGGAATGGTTTGGATTGGTTGGGAGTGGTTTAGAGTGTTTACATCGGTTTTGATTGATTATGAGAGATTTTGGAGGGCAGTCGAGTGGTTCTGGTGGTTTCGACATGTTTAGAAGGGTTTGGATGGTTTTCGACGTGTTTAAGGAATTTGGAGAAATTTGAATTAGTTAGGTGGGTTTTAGATGGGATTAGATTGGGAAGAGGTGTTTAGAGGAGTTTAGACGTGTTTTAATCAACTTTAAGGGTTTTAATGGGATTCGGTGGGGAATGGAACGGTTTATGCGGGTTTAGAGATGTTTTGCCGGCAATATTGTTTAGCGTCGTTTAGACGGCTTCAGGGTGGGATAGAGACGTATAAAGCTGTTTTGAGGCGTGAACAGTTGCTTAGAATCGTGTAAAGCGGTTTTAAGGTGTATACAACCAGAAACATAACCCTAAACCTAATCTGAACCCTAACCCTAACCCTAACCCTAACCCTAGCCCTAACCCCAACCCTAACCCTAACCCTAACCCTAACCCTAACCGTAACCCTAACCCTAACCCTAACCCCAAACCCAACCCTAACGCTAACCGTATGCCTAACCCTAACCCTAACACTAACCCTAACCCTAACCCTGACCCTAACACTAACCCTAAGCCTAACCCTAACCCTAACCCTAACCCTAACCCTAACCCTAACCCTAACCCTAACCCTAAACCTAACCCTAACCCTAACCCTAACCGTAACCCTAACCCTAACCCTAACGCTAACCCCAAACATTTTCCTAACGCTAACCCTATGCGTAACCCTAACCCTAACACTAACCCTATCCCTAACCCTAACCCTAACCCTAAGCCTAACCCTAACCCTAACCTAACCCTAACCCTAACCCTAACGCTAACCCTAACCCTCACGCTCACCCTAACCCTAACCCTAACCGTAGCCCATAACCCTAACCCTAACCCTAACCCCAACACCAACCCTAACGCTAACCCTATCCCTAACCCTAACCGGTACCCCAACGCTAACCCTAACCCTAACCCTAGGTTTAGATGCATATCGATGTGTTTCGACGAGCTGTTTAGGGAGCTTTAGGGTTTAGAAGTGTTTGGAGTGGTTTCATACGATGTAAAGCTGTTTGGTGTGGTTTAAACGCTGGATGGATTTAGAAGGTGTTTGGAGGGGTTCAGAGAGGCAAAGAGTAGTTTGGAATGGTTTGGATTGGTTAGGAGAGGTTTAGAGTGTTTACATCGCTTTTGATTGATTATGAGAGATTTTGGAGGGCAGTCGAGTGGTTCTGGTGGTTTCGAGATGTTTAGAAGGGTTTGGATGGTTTTCGACGTGTCTAAGGAATTTGGAGAAATTTGAATTAGTTAGGTGGGTTTTAGATGGGATTAGATTGGGAAGAGGTGTTTAGAGGAGTTTAGACGTGTTTTAATCAATTTTAAGGGTTTTAATGGGATTCGGTGGGGAATGGAACGGTTTATGCGGGTTTAGAGATGTTTTGCCGGCAATATTGTTTAGCGTCGTTTAGACGGCTTTAGGGTGGGACTCTGACGTATAAAGCTGTTTTGAGGCGTGAACAGTTGCTTAGAATCGTGTAAAGCGGTTTTAAGGTGTATACAAGCAGAAACATAACCCTAAACATAATCTTAACCCTAACCCTAACCCTAACCCTAACCCTAACCCTAACCCTAACCCTAACCCTAACCCTAAACCTAACCCTAACCTTAACCCTAACCCTAACCCTAACCGTAACCGTAACCGTAACCCTAACCCTAAACCTAACCCTAACCCCAAGCCCAACCCTAACGCTACCCCTATGACTAACCCTAACCCTAACACTAACCCTAACCCTAACCCTAACCCTAACACTAACCCTAAGCCTAACCCTAACCCTAAACCTAACCCTAACCCTAACGCTAACCCTAATCGTCACCCTAACCCTAACCCTAACCCTAACCCTAACCCTAAACCTATCCCTAAACCTAACCCTAACCCTAACCCTAACCCTAACCCTAACCCTAACCCTAACCCTAACCCTAACCCTAACCCTAACCCTAACCATAACCCTAACCCTAACCCTAACCCTAACCCTAACCCTAACCCTAACCCTAACCCTAACCCTAACCCTAACCCTAACCCTAACCCTAACCCTAACCCTAACCCTAACCCTAACCCTAACCCTAACCCTAACCCTAACCCTAACCCTAACCCTAACCCTAACCCTAACCCTAACCCTAACCCTAAACCTAACCCTAACCCTAACCCTTAACCCTAACCCTAACCCTAACCCTAACCCTAACCCTAACCCTAACCCTAACCCTAACCCTAACCCTAAACCTAACCCTAACCCTAACCGTAACCCTAACCCTAACCCTAACCCTAACCCTAACCCCAAACCCAATCCTAACGCTAACCCTATGCGTAACACTAACCCTATCACTAACCCTAACCCTAACCATAACCCTAACACTAACCCTAAGCCTAACCCTAACCCTAACCCTAACCCTAACCCTAACCCTAAACCTAATCTTAACCCTAACCCTAACCCTAACCCTAACCCTAACCCTAACCCTAACCCTAACCCTAACCGTAACCCTAACCCTAACACTAACCCTAACCCCAAACCCAACCCTAACGCTAACCCTATGCCTAACCCTAACCCTAACACTAACCCTAACCCTAACCCTAACCCTAACACTAACCCTAAGCCTAACCCTAACCCTAACCCTAACCCTAACCCTAAACCTAACCCTAACCCTAACCCTAACCGTAACCCTAACCCTAACCCTAGCCCTAACCGCAAACCCAACCCTAACGCTAACCCTATGCCTAACCCTAACCCTAACACTAACCCTAACCCTAACCCTAACCCTAACCCTAACCCTAAGCCTAACCCTAACCCTAACCCTAACCCTAACCCTAACGCTAACCCTAACCCTAACACTAACCCTAACCCTAACCCTAACCCTAACCCTAACCCTAAGCCTAACCCTAACCCTAACCCTAACCCTAAACCCAACACCAACCCTAACGCTAACCCTATCCCTAACCCTAACCGGTACACCAACGCTAACCCTAACCCTAACCCTAGGTTTAGATGCATATCGATGTGTTTCGACGAGCTGTTTAGAGAGCTTTAGGGTTTAGAAGTGTTTGGAGTGGTTTCATACGATGTAAAGATGTTTGGTGGGGTTTAAACGCTGGATGGATTTAGAAGGTGTTTGGAGGGGTTCAGTGAGGTAAACAGTAGTTTGGAATGGTTTGGATTGGTTAGGAGAGGTTTAGAGTGTTTCCATCGCTTTTGATTGATTATGAGAGATTTTGGAGGGCAGTCGATTGGTTCTGGTGGTTCCGAGATGTTTAGAAGGGTTTGGATGCTTTTCGACGTGTTTAAGGAATTTGGAGAGGTTTGAATTAGTTAGGTGGGTTTCAGATGGGATTAGATTGGGAAGGGGTGTTTAGAGGAGTTTAGGCGTGTTTTAATCAATTTTAAGGGTTTTAATGGGATTCGGTGGGGATTGGAACGGTTTATGCGGGTTTAGAGATGTTTTGTCGGCAATATTGTTTAGCGTCGTTTAGACGGCTTTAGGGTTGGATAGAGACGTATAAAGCTGTTTTGAGGCGTGAACAGTTGCTTAGAATCGTGTAAAGCGGTTTTAAGGTGTATACAACCAGAAACATAACCCAAAACCTAATCTTAAACCTAACCCTAACCCTAACCCTAACCCTAACCCTAACCCTAACCGTAACCGTAACCCTAACCCTAACCCTAACCCTAACCCCAAACCCAACTCTAACGCTAACCCTATGCCTAACCCTAACCCTAAAACTAACCCTAACCCTAACCCTAACCCTAACGCTAAACCTAACCCTCACGGTCACCCTAACCCTAACCCTAACCGTAGCCCATAACCCTAACCCTAACCATAACCCCAACACCAACCCTAACGCTAACTCTATCCCTAACCCTAACCGGTACACCAACGCTAACCCTAACCCTAACCCTAGGTTTAGATGCATATCGATGTGTTTCGACGAGCTGTTTAGGGAGCTTTAGGGTTTAGAAGTGTTTGGAGTGGTTTCATACGATGTAAAGCTGTTTGGTGTGGTTTAAACGCTGGATGGATTTAGAAGGTGTTTGGAGGGGTTCAGAGAGGTAAAGAGTAGCTTGGAATGGTTTGGATTGGTTAGGAGTGGTTTAGAGTGTTTACATCGCTTTTGGTTGATTATGAGAGATTTTTGAGGGCAGTCGAGTGGTTCTGGTGGTTTCGACATGTTTAGAAGGGTTTGGATGGTTTTCGACGTGTCTAAGGAATTTGGAGAAATTTGAATTAGTTAGGTGGGTTTTAGATGGGATTAGATTGGGAAGAGGTGTTTAGAGGAGTTTAGACGTGTTTTAATCAATTTTAAGGGTTTTAATGGGATTCGGTGGGGAATGGAACGGTTTATGCGGGTTTAGAGATGTTTTGCCGGCAATATTGTTTAGCGTCGTTTAGACGGCTTTAGGGTGGGACTGACGTATAAAGCTGTTTTGAGGCGTGAACAGTTGCTTAGAATCGTGTAAAGCGGTTTTAAGGTGTATACAAGCAGAAACATAACCCTAAACATAATCTTAACCCTAACCCTAACCCTAACCCTAACCCTAACCCTAACCCTAACCCTAACCCTAACCCTAAACCTAACCCTAACCTTAACCCTAACCCTAACCCTAACCGTAACCGTAACCGTAACCCTAACCCTAAACCTAACCCTAACCCCAAGCCCAACCCTAACGCTACCCCTATGACTAACCCTAACCCTAACACTAACCCTAACCCTAACCCTAACCCTAACACTAACCCTAAGCCTAACCCTAACCCTAAACCTAACCCTAACCCTAACGCTAACCCTAATCGTCACCCTAACCCTAACCCTAACCCTAACCCTAACCCTAAACCTATCCCTAAACCTAACCCTAACCCTAACCCTAACCCTAACCCTAACCCTAACCCTAACCCTAACCCTAACCCTAACCCTAACCCTAACCCTAAACCTATCCCTAAACCTAACCCTAACCCTAACCCTAACCCTAACCCTAACCCTAACCCTAACCCTAACCCTAACCCTAACCCTAACCCTAACCATAACCCTAACCCTAACCCTAACCCTAACCCTAACCCTAACCCTAACCCTAACCCTAACCCTAACCCTAACCCTAACCCTAACCCTAACCCTAACCCTAACCCTAACCCTAACCCTAACCCTAACCCTAACCCTAACCCTAACCCTAACCCTAACCCTAACCCTAACCCTAACCCTAACCCTAAACCTAACCCTAACCCTAACCCTTAACCCTAACCCTAACCCTAACCCTAACCCTAACCCTAACCCTAACCCTAACCCTAACCCTAACCCTAAACCTAACCCTAACCCTAACCGTAACCCTAACCCTAACCCTAACCCTAACCCTAACCCCAAACCCAATCCTAACGCTAACCCTATGCGTAACACTAACCCTATCACTAACCCTAACCCTAACCATAACCCTAACACTAACCCTAAGCCTAACCCTAACCCTAACCCTAACCCTAACCCTAACCCTAAACCTAATCTTAACCCTAACCCTAACCCTAACCCTAAACCCAACACCAACCCTAACGCTAACCCTATCCCTAACCCTAACCGGTACACCAACGCTAACCCTAACCCTAACCCTAGGTTTAGATGCATATCGATGTGTTTCGACGAGCTGTTTAGAGAGCTTTAGGGTTTAGAAGTGTTTGGAGTGGTTTCATACGATGTAAAGATGTTTGGTGGGGTTTAAACGCTGGATGGATTTAGAAGGTGTTTGGAGGGGTTCAGTGAGGTAAACAGTAGTTTGGAATGGTTTGGATTGGTTAGGAGAGGTTTAGAGTGTTTCCATCGCTTTTGATTGATTATGAGAGATTTTGGAGGGCAGTCGATTGGTTCTGGTGGTTCCGAGATGTTTAGAAGGGTTTGGATGCTTTTCGACGTGTTTAAGGAATTTGGAGAGGTTTGAATTAGTTAGGTGGGTTTCAGATGGGATTAGATTGGGAAGGGGTGTTTAGAGGAGTTTAGGCGTGTTTTAATCAATTTTAAGGGTTTTAATGGGATTCGGTGGGGATTGGAACGGTTTATGCGGGTTTAGAGATGTTTTGTCGGCAATATTGTTTAGCGTCGTTTAGACGGCTTTAGGGTTGGATAGAGACGTATAAAGCTGTTTTGAGGCGTGAACAGTTGCTTAGAATCGTGTAAAGCGGTTTTAAGGTGTATACAACCAGAAACATAACCCAAAACCTAATCTTAAACCTAACCCTAACCCTAACCCTAACCCTAACCCTAACCCTAACCGTAACCGTAACCCTAACCCTAACCCTAACCCTAACCCCAAACCCAACTCTAACGCTAACCCTATGCCTAACCCTAACCCTAAAACTAACCCTAACCCTAACCCTAACCCTAACGCTAAACCTAACCCTCACGGTCACCCTAACCCTAACCCTAACCGTAGCCCATAACCCTAACCCTAACCATAACCCCAACACCAACCCTAACGCTAACTCTATCCCTAACCCTAACCGGTACACCAACGCTAACCCTAACCCTAACCCTAGGTTTAGATGCATATCGATGTGTTTCGACGAGCTGTTTAGGGAGCTTTAGGGTTTAGAAGTGTTTGGAGTGGTTTCATACGATGTAAAGCTGTTTGGTGTGGTTTAAACGCTGGATGGATTTAGAAGGTGTTTGGAGGGGTTCAGAGAGGTAAAGAGTAGCTTGGAATGGTTTGGATTGGTTAGGAGTGGTTTAGAGTGTTTACATCGCTTTTGGTTGATTATGAGAGATTTTTGAGGGCAGTCGAGTGGTTCTGGTGGTTTCGAGATGTTTAGAAGGGTTTGGATGGTTTTCGACTTGTTTAAGGAATTTGGAGAAATTTGAATTAGTTAGGTGGGTTTTAGATGGGATTAGATTGGGAAGAGGTGTTTAGAGGAGTTTAGGCGTGTTTTAATCAATTTTAAGGGTTTTAATGGGATTCGGTGGGGAATGGAACGGTTTATGCGGGTTTAGAGATGTTTTGCCGGCAATATTGTTTAACGTCGTTTAGACGGCTTTAGGGTGGGATAGAGACGTATAAAGCTGTTTTGAGGCGTGAACAGTTGCTTAGAATCGTGTAAAGCGGTTTTAAGGTGTATACAACCAGAAACATAACCCTAAACCTAATCTTAACCCTAACCCTAACCCTAACCCTAACCCTAACCCTAACCCTAACCCTAACCCTAACCCTAACCGTAACCCTAACCCTAACCCTAACCCTAACCCCAAACCCAACCCTAACGCTAACCCTATGCCTAACCCTAACCCTAACCCTAACCCTAACCCTAACCCTAACCCTAACCCTAACCGTAACCGTAACTCTAACCCTAACCCTAACCCTAACCCTAACCCTAACCCTAACCCTAAACCTAACCCTAACCTTAACCCTAACCCTAACCCTAACCCTAACCGTAAACCTAACCCTAACCCTAACCCTAACCCTAACCCCAAACCCAACCCTAACGCTAACCCTATGCCTAACCCTAACCCTAACACTAACCCTAACCCTAACCCTAACCATAACCCTAACACTAACCCTAAGCCTAACCCTAACCCTAACCCTAACGCTAACCCTAACCCTAACCCTAACACTAACCCTAAGCCTAACCCTAACCCTAACCCTAACCCTAACCCTACACCTAACCCTAACCCTAACCCTAACCGTAACCCTAACCCTAACCCTAACCCTAACCACAAACCCAACCCTAACGCTAACCCTATGCGTAACCCTAACCCTAACACTAACCCTAACCCTAACCCTAACCCTAACCCTAAGCCTAACCCTAACCCTAACCCTAACGCTAACCCTAACCCTCACGCTCACCCTAACCCTAACCCTAACCGTAGCCCATAACCCTAACCCTAACCCCAACACCAACCCTAACGCTAACCCTATCCCTAACCCTAACCGGTACCCCAACGCTATCCCTAACCCTAACCCTAGGTTTAGATGCATATCGATGTGTTTCGACGAGCTGTTTAGGGAGCTTTAGGGTTTAGAAGTGTTTGGAGTGGTTTCATACGATGTAAAGCTGTTTGGTGTGGTTTAAACGCTGGATGGATTTAGAAGGTGTTTGGAGGGGTTCAGAGAGGTAAAGAGTAGTTTGGAATGGTTTGGATTGGTTAGGAGAGGTTTAGAGTGTTTACATCGCTTTGATTGATTATGAGAGATTTTGGAGGGCAGTCGAGTGGTTCTGGTGGTTTCGAGATGTTTAGAAGGATTTGGATGGTTTTCGACGTGTTTAAGGAATTTGGAGAAATTTGAATTAGTTAGGTGGGTTTTAGATGGGATTAGATTGGGAAGGGGTGTTTAGAGGAGTTTAGACGTGTTTTAATCAATTTTAAGGGTTTTAATGGGATTCGGTGGGGAATGGAACGGTTTATGCGGGTTTAGAGATGTTTTGCCGGCAATATTGTTTAGCGTCGTTTAGACGGCTTTAGGGTGGGATAGAGACGTATAAAGCTGTTTTGAAGCGTGAACAGTTGCTTAGAATCGTGTAAAGCGGTTTTAAGGTGTATACAACCAGAAACATAACCCTAAACCTAATCTTAACCCTAACCCTAACCCTAACCCTAACCCTAACCTTAACCCTAACCCTAACCCTAACCGTAACCCTAACCCTAACCCTAACCCTAACCTCAAACCCAACCCTAACGCTAACCCTATGCGTAACCCTAACCCTAACACTAACCCTAACCCTAACCCTAACCCTAAGCCTAACCCTAACCTTAACCCTAACGCTAACCCTAACCCTAACGCTAACCCTAACCCTCACGCTCACCCTAATCCTAACCCTAACCGTATCCCATAACCCTAACCCTAACCTTAACCCCAACACCAACCCTAACGCTAACCCTATCCCTAACCCTAACCGGTACCCCAACGCTAACCCTAACCCTAACCCTAGGTTTAGATGCATATCGATGTGTTTCGACGAGCTGTTTAGGGAGCTTTAGGGTTTAGAAGTGTTTGGAGTGGTTTCATACGATGTAAAGCTGTTTGGTGTGGTTTAAACGCTGGATGGATTTAGAAGGTGTTTGGAGGGGTTCAGAGAGGTAAAGAGTAGTTTGGAATGGTTTGGATTGGTTAGGAGAGGTTTAGAGTGTTTACATCGCTTTTGATTGATTATGAGAGATTTTGGAGGGCAGTCGAGTGGTTCTGGTGGTTTCGAGATGTTTAGAAGGGTTTGGATGGTTTTCGATGTGTTTAAGGAATTTGGAGAAATTTGAATTAGTTAGGTGGGTTTTAGATGGGATTAAATTGGGAAGAGGTGTTTAGAGGAGTTTAGGCGTGTTTTAATCAATTTTAAGGGTTTTAATGGGATTCGGTGGGGAATGGAACGGTTTATGCGGGTTTAGAGATGTTTTGCGGGCAATATTGTTTAGCGTCGTTTAGACGGCTTTAGGGTGAGATAGAGACGTATAAAGCTGTTTTGAGGCGTGAACAGTTGCTTAGAATCGTGTAAAGCGGTTTTAAGGTGTATACAACCAGAAACATAACCCTAAACCTAATCTTAACCCTAACCCTAACCCTAACCCTAACCCTAACCCAAACCCTAACCCTAACCCTAAACCTAACCCTAACCTTAACCCTAACCCTAATTCTAACCGTAACCGTAACCGTAACCCTAACCCTAACCCTAACCCTAACCCCAAACCCAACCCTAACGCTACCCCTATGACTAACACTAACCCTAGCGCTAACCCTAACCCTAACCCTAACCCTAACACTAACCCTAAGCCTAACCCTAACCCTAACCCTAACCCTAACCCCAAACCCAACCCTAACGCTAACCCTATGCCTAACCCTAACCCTAACACTAACCCTAACCCTAACCCTAACCCTAACCCTAAGCCTAACCCTAACCCTAACCCTAACCCTAACCCTAACGCTAACCCTAACCCTCACGCTCACCCTAACCCTAACCCTAACCGTAGCCTATAACCCTAACCCTAACCCTAACCCCAAAACCAACCCTAACGCTAACCCTATCCCTAACCCTAACCGGTACCCCAACGCTAACCCTAACCCTAACCCTAGGTTTAGATGCATATCGATGTGTTTCGACGAGCTGTTTAGGGAGCTTTAGGGTTTTGAAGTGTTTGGAGTGGTTTCATACGATGTAAAGCTGTTTGGTGTGGTTT
>OY740820.1:5137500-5140000 GCA_963514005.1 Raja brachyura
ACCCTAACCCTAACCCTAACCGTAGCCCATAACCCTAACCCTAACCCCAACACCAACCCTAACGCTAACCCTATCCCTAACCCTAACCGGTACCCCAACGCTAACCCTAACCCTAACCCTAGGTTTAGATGCATATCGATGTGTTTCGACGAGCTGTTTAGGGAGCTTTAGGGTTTAGAAGTGTTTGGAGTGGTTTCATACGATGTAAAGCTGTTTGGTGTGGTTTAAACGCTGGATGGATTTAGAAGGTGTTTGGAGGGGTTCAGAGAGGTAAAGAGTAGTTTGGAATGGTTTGGATTGGTTAGGAGAGGTTTAGAGTGTTTACATCGCTTTTGATTGATTATGAGAGATTTTGGAGGGCAGTCGAGTGGTTCTGGTGGTTTCGAGATGTTTAGAAGGGTTTGGATGGTTTTCGACGTGTTTAAGGAATTTGGAGAAATTTGAATTAGTTAGGTGGGTTTTAGATGGGATTAGATTGGGAAGGGGTGTTTAGAGGAGTTTAGACGTGTTTTACTCAATTTTAAGGGTTTTAATGGGATTCGGTGGGGAATGGAACGGTTTATGCGGGTTTAGAGATGTTTTGCCGGCAATATTGTTTAGCGTCGTTTAGACGGCTTTAGGGTGGGATAGAGACGTATAAAGCTGTTTTGAGGCGTGAACAGTTGCTTAGAATCGTGTAAAGCGGTTTTAAGGTGTATACAACCAGAAACATAACCCTAAACCTAATCTTAACCCTAACCCTAACCCTAACCCTAACCCTAACCCTAACTCTAAACCTAACCCTAACCCTAACCCTAACCCTAAACCTAACCCTAACCTTAACCCTAACCCTAACCCTAACCCTAACCCTAACCCTAACCCTAACCCTAACCCTAACCCTAACCCCAAACCCAACCCTAACGCTAACCCTATGCCTAACCCTAACCCTAACCCTAACCCTAACCCTAACCATAACCCTAACACTAACCCTAAGCCTAACCCTAACCCTAACCCTAACGCTAACCCTAACCCTCACGCTCACCCTAACCCTAACCCTAACCGTAACCCATAACCCTAACCCTAACCCCAACACCAACCCTAACGCTAACCCTATCCCTAACCCTAACCGGTACCCCAACGCTAACCCTAACCCTAACACTAGATTTAGATGCATATCGATGTGTTTCGACGAGCTGTTTAGGGAGCTTTAGGGTTTAGAAGTGTTTGGAGTGGTTTCATACGATGTAAAGCTGTTTGGTGTGGTTTAAACGCTGGATGGATTTAGAAGGTGTTTGGAGGGGTTCAGAGAGGTAAAGAGTAACCCTAACCCGAACCGTAACCCTAACCCTAACCCTAACCCTAACCCCAAACCCAACCCTAACGCTAACCCTATGCCTAACCCTAACCCTAACACTAACCCTAACCCTAACCCTAACCCTAACACTAACCCTAAGCCTAACCCTAACCCTAACCCTAACCCTAACCCTAAACCTAACCCTAACCCTAACCCTAACCCTAACCCTAACCCTAACCCCAAACCCAACCCTAACGCTAACCCTATGCCTAACCCTAACCCTAACACTAACCCTAACCCTAACCCTAACCCTAACACTAACCCTAAGCCTAACCCTAACCCTAACCCTAACCCTAACCCTAAACCTAACCCTAACCCTAACCCTAACCCTAACCCTAACCCTAACCCCAAACCCAACCCTAACGCTAACCCTATGCCTAACCCTAACCCTAACACTAACCCTAACCCTAACCCTAACCCTAACACTAACCCTAAGCCTAACCCTAACCCTAACCCTAACCCTAACCCTAACCCTAACCCCAAACCCAACCCTAACGCTAACCCTATGCCTAACCCTAACCCTAACACTAACCCTAACCCTAACCCTAACCCTAACACTAACCCTAAGCCTAACCCTAACCCTAACCCTAACCCTAACCCTAAACCTAACCCTAACCCTAACCCTAACCCTAACCCTAACCCTAACCCCAAACCCAACCCTAACGCTAACCCTATGCCTAACCCTAACCCTAACACTAACCCTAACCCTAACCCTAACACTAACCCTAAGCCTAACCCTAACCCTAACCCTAACCCTAACCCCAAACCCAACCCTAACGCTAACCCTATGCCTAACCCTAACCCTAACACTAACCCTAACCCTAACCCTAACCCTAACCCTAAGCCTAACCCTAACCCTAACCCTAACCCTAACCCTAACCCTAACGCTAACCCTAACCCTCACGCTCACCCTAACCCTAACCCTAACCGTAGCCTATAACCCTAACCCTAACCCTAACCCCAAAACCAACCCTAACGCTAACCCTATCCCTAACCCTAACCGGTACCCCAACGCTAACCCTAACCCTAACCCTAGGTTTAGATGCATATCGATGTGTTTCGACGAGCTGTTTAGGGAGCTTTAGGGTTTTGAAGTGTTTGGAGTGGTTTCATACGATGTAAAGCTGTTTGGTGTGGTTTAAACGCTGGATGGATTTAGAAGGTGTT
>OY740820.1:5147500-5165000 GCA_963514005.1 Raja brachyura
TTTTGGAGGGCAGTCGAGTGGTTCTGGTGGTTTCGAGATGTTTAGAAGGGTTTGGATGCTTTTCGACGTGTTTAAGGAATTTGGAGAAATTTGAATTAGTTAGGTGGGTTTTAGATGGGATTAGATTGGGAAGGGGTGTTTAGAGGAGTTTAGACGTGTTTTAATCAATTTTAAGGGTTTTAATGGGATTCGGTGGGGATTGGAACGGTTTATGCGGGTTTAGAGATGTTTTGCCGGCAATATTGTTTAGCGTCGTTTAGACGGCTTTAGGGTGGGATAGAGACGTATAAAGCTGTTTTGAAGCGTGAACAGTTGCTTAGAATCGTGTAAAGCGGTTTTAAGGTGTATACAACCAGAAACATAACCCTAAACCTAATCTTAACCCTAACCCTAACCCTAACCCTAACCCTTACCCTAACCCTAACCCTAAGCCTAACCCTAACCCTAACCCTAAACCTAACCCTAACCTTAACCCTAACCCTAACCCTAACCGTAACCGTAACCGTAACCCTAACCCTAACCCTAACCCCAAACCCAACCCTAACGCTACCCCTATGACTAACCCTAACCCTAACCCTAACCCTAACCCTAAACCTAACCCTAACCTTAACCCTAACCCTAACCCTAACCGTAACCGAAACCGTAACCGTAACCCTAACCCTAACCCTAACCCCAAACCCAACCCTAACGCTAACCCTATGCCTAACCCTAACCCTAACACTAACCCTAACCCTAACCCTAACCCTAACCCTAAGCCTAACCCTAACCCTAACCCTAACCCTAACCCTAACCCTAACCCTAAGGCTAACCCTAACCCTAACCCTAACCCTAACCCTAATCGTAACCGTAGCCCATAACCCTAACCCTAACCCTAACCCCAACACCAACCTTAACGCTAACCCTATCCCTAACCCTAACCGGTACCCCAACGCTAACCCTAACCCTAACCCTAGGTTTAGATGCATATCGATGTGTTTCGACGAGCTGTTTAGGGAGCTTTAGGGTTTAGAAGTGTTTGGAGTGGTTTCATACGATGTAAAGCTGTTTGGTGTGGTTTAAACGCTGGATGGATTTAGAAGGTGTTTGGAGGGGTTCAGAGAGGTAAAGAGTAGTTTGGAATGGTTTGGATTGGTTAGGAGAGGTTTAGAGTGTTTACATCGCTTTTGATTGATTATGAGAGATTTTGGAGGGCAGTCGCGTGGTTCTGGTGGTTTCGAGATGTTTAGAAGGGTTTGCATGGTTTTCGACGTGTTTAAGGAATTTGGAGAAATTTGAATTAGTTAGGTGGGTTTTAGATGGGATTAGATTGGGAAGAGGTGTTTAGAGGAGTTTAGACGTGTTTTAATCAATTTTAAGGGTTTTAATGGGATTCGGTGGGGAATGGAACGGTTTATGCGGGTTTAGAGATGTTTTGCCGGCAATATTGTTTAACGTCGTTTAGACGGCGTTAGGGTGGGATAGAGACGTATAAAGCTGTTTTGAGGCGTGAACAGTTGCTTAGAATCGTGTAAAGCGGTTTTAAGGTGTATACAACCAGAAACATAACCCTAAACCTAATCTTAACCCTAACCCTAACCCTAACCCTAACCCTAACCCTAACCCTAACCCTAACCCTAACCCTAACCCTAACCCTAACCCTAACCCCAAACCCAACCCTAACGCTAACCCTATGCCTAACCCTAACCCTAACACTAACCCTAACCCTAACCCTGACCCTACCACTAACCCTAAGCCTAACCCTAACCCTAACCCTAACCCTAACCCTAACCCTAAACCTAACCCTAACCCTAACCCTAACCGTAACCCTAACCCTAACCCTAACCCCAAACCCAATCCTAACGCTAACCCTATGCGTAACCCTAACCCTAACACCAACCCTAACCCTAACCCTAACCCTAACCCTAAGCCTAACCCTAACCCTAACCCTAACCCTAACCCTAACCCTAACCCTAAGGCTAACCCTAACCCTAACCCTAACCCTAACCCTAATCGTAACCGTAGCCCATAACCCTAACCCTAACCCTAACCCCAACACCAACCCTAACGCTAACCCTATCCCTAACCCTAACCGGTACCCCAACGCTAACCCTAACCCTAACCCTAGGTTTAGATGCATATCGATGTGTTTCGACGAGCTGTTTAGGGAGCTTTAGGGTTTAGAAGTGTTTGGAGTGGTTTCATACGATGTAAAGCTGTTTGGTGTGGTTTAAACGCTGGATGGATTTAGAAGGTGTTTGGAGGGGTTCAGAGAGGTAAAGAGTCGTTTGGAATGGTTTGGATTGGTTGGGAGTGGTTTAGAGTGTTTACATCGGTTTTGATTGATTATGAGAGATTTTGGAGGGCAGTCGAGTGGTTCTGGTGGTTTCGACATGTTTAGAAGGGTTTGGATGGTTTTCGACGTGTTTAAGGAATTTGGAGAAATTTGAATTAGTTAGGTGGGTTTTAGATGGGATTAGATTGGGAAGAGGTGTTTAGAGGAGTTTAGACGTGTTTTAATCAACTTTAAGGGTTTTAATGGGATTCGGTGGGGAATGGAACGGTTTATGCGGGTTTAGAGATGTTTTGCCGGCAATATTGTTTAGCGTCGTTTAGACGGCTTCAGGGTGGGTTAGAGACGTATAAAGCTGTTTTGAAGCGTGAACAGTTGCTTAGAATCGTGTAAAGCGGTTTTAAGGTGTATACAACCAGAAACATAACCCTAAACCTAATCTGAACCCTAACCCTAACCCTAACCCTAACCCTAACCCTAGCCCTAACCCCAACCCTAACCCTAACCCTAACCCTAACCCTAACCCTAACCCTAACCGTAACCCTAACCCTAACCCTATCCCTAACCCCAAACCCAACCCTAACGCTAACCGTATGCCTAACCCTAACCCTAACACTAACCCTAACCCTAACCCTGACCCTAACACTAACCCTAAGCCTAACCCTAACCCTAATCCTAACCCTAACCCTAACCCTAACCCTAAACCTAACCCTAACCCTAACCCTAACCGTAACCCTACCCCTAACCCTAACGCTAACCCCAAACATTATCCTAACGCTAACCCTATGCGTAACCCTAACCCTAACACTAACCCTATCCCTAACCCTAACCCTAACCCTAAGCCTAACCCTAACCCTAACCTAACCCTAACCCTAACCCTAACGCTAACCCTAACCCTCACGCTCACCCTAACCCTAACCCTAACCGTAGCCCATAACCCTAACCCTAACCCTAACCCCAACACCAACCCTAACACTAACCCTATCCCTAACCCTAACCGGTACCCCAACGCTAACCCTAACCCTAACCCTAGGTTTAGATGCATATCGATGTGTTTCGACGAGCTGTTTAGGGAGCTTTAGGGTTTAGAAGCGTTTGGAGTGGTTTCATACGATGTAAAGCTGTTTGGTGTGGTTTAAACGCTGGATGGATTTAGAAGGTGTTTGGAGGGGTTCAGAGAGGCAAAGAGTAGTTTGGAATGGTTTGGATTGGTTAGGAGAGGTTTAGAGTGTTTCCATCGCTTTTGATTGATTATGAGAGATTTTGGAGGGCAGTCGAGTGGTTCTGGTGGTTTCGAGATGTTTAGAAGGGTTTGGATGGTTTTCGACGTGTTTAAGGAATTTGGAGAAATTTGAATTAGTTAGGTGGGTTTTAGATGGGATTAGATTGGGAAGAGGTGTTTAGAGGAGTTTAGACGTGTTTTAATCAATTTTAAGGGTTTTAATGGGATTCGGTGGGGAATGGAACGGTTTATGCGGGTTTAGAGATGTTTTGCCGGCAATATTGTTTAGCGTCGTTTAGACGGCTTTAGGGTGGGATAGAGACGTATAAAGCTGTTTTGAGGCGTGAACAGTTGCTTAGAATCGTGTAAAGCGGTTTTAAGGTGTATACAAGCAGAAACATAACCCTAAACATAATCTTAACCCTAACCCTAACCCTAACCCTAACCCTAACCCTAACCCTAACCCTAACCCTAAACCTAACCCTAACCCTAACCCTAACCCTAACCCTAACCCTAACCCTAACCCTAATGCACTAACCCTAACCCTAACCCTAACCCTAACCCTAACCCTAACCCTAACCCTAACCCTAACCCTAACCCTAACCTTAACCCTAACCCTAACCCTAACCCTAACCCTAATGCACGCTACCCCTATGCCTAACCCTAACCCTAACACTAACCCTAACCCTAACCCTAACCGTAACCCATAACCCTAACCCTAACCCTAACCCCAACTCCAACCCTAACGCTAACCCTATCCCGAACCCTAACCCGTACCCCAACGCTAACCCTAACCCTAACCCTAGGTTTAGATGCATATAGATGTGTTTCGACGAGCTGTTTAGAGAGCTTTAGGGTTTAGAAGTGTTTGGAGTGGTTTCATACGATGTATAGCTGTTTGGTGTGGTTTAAACGCTGGATGGATTTAGAATGTGTTTGGAGGGGTTCAGAGAGGTAAAGAGTAGTTTGGAATGGTTTGGATTGGTTAGGAGAGGTTTAGAGTGTTTCCATCGCTTTTGATTGATTATGAGAGATTTTGGAGGGCAGTCGAGTGGTTCTGGTGGTTTCGAGATGTTTAGAAGGGTTTGGATGCTTTTCGAAGTGTTTAAGGAATTTGGAGAGGTTTGAATTAGTTAGGTGGGTTTTAGATGGGATTAGATTGGGAAGAGGTGTTTAGGGGAGTTTAGGGGTGTTTTAATCAATTTTAAGGGTTTTAATGGGATTCGGTGGGGATTGGAACGGTTTATGCGGGTTTAGAGATGTTTTGCCGGCAATATTGTTTAGCGTCGTTTAGACGGCTTTAGGGTGGGATAGAGACGTATAAAGCTGTTTTGAAGCGTGAACAGTTGCTTAGAATCGTGTAAAGCGGTTTTAAGGTGTATACAACCAGAAACATAACCCTAAACCTAATCTTAACCCTAACCCTAACCCTAACCCTAACCCTAACCCTAACCCTAACCCTAACCCTAACCGTAACCCTAACCCTAACCCTAACCCTAACCCCAAACCCAACCCTAACGCTAACCCTATGCCTAACCCTAACCCTAACACTAACCCTAACCCTAACCCTAACACTAACCCTAAGCCTAACCCTAACCCTAACCCTAACCCTAACCCTACACCTAACCCTAACCCTAACCCTAACCGTAACCCTAACCCTAACCCTAACCCTAACCACAAACCCAACCCTAACGCTAACCCTATGCGTAACCCTAACCCTAACACTAACCCTAACCCTAACCCTAACCCTAACCCTAAGCCTAACCCTAACCCTAACCCTAACGCTAACCCTAACCCTAACGCTAACCCTAACCCTCACGCTCACCCTAACCCTAACCCTAACCGTAGCCCATAACCCTAACCCTAACCCCAACACCAACCCTAACGCTAACCCTATCCCTAACCCTAACCGGTACCCCAACGCTAACCCTAACCCTAACCCTAGGTTTAGATGCATATCGATGTGTTTCGACGAGCTGTTTAGGGAGCTTTAGGGTTTAGAAGTGTTTGGAGTGGTTTCATACGATGTAAAGCTGTTTGGTGTGGTTTAAACGCTGGATGGATTTAGAAGGTGTTTGGAGGGGTTCAGAGAGGTAAAGAGTAGTTTGGAATGGTTTGGATTGGTTAGGAGAGGTTTAGAGTGTTTACATCGCTTTTGATTGATTATGAGAGATTTTGGAGGGCAGTCGAGTGGTTCTGGTGGTTTCGAGATGTTTAGAAGGGTTTGGATGGTTTTCGACGTGTTTAAGGAATTTGGAGAAATTTGAATTAGTTAGGTGGGTTTTAGATGGGATTAGATTGGGAAGGGGTGTTTAGAGGAGTTTAGACGTGTTTTACTCAATTTTAAGGGTTTTAATGGGATTCGGTGGGGAATGGAACGGTTTATGCGGGTTTAGAGATGTTTTGCCGGCAATATTGTTTAGCGTCGTTTAGACGGCTTTAGGGTGGGATAGAGACGTATAAAGCTGTTTTGAGGCGTGAACAGTTGCTTAGAATCGTGTAAAGCGGTTTTAAGGTGTATACAACCAGAAACATAACCCTAAACCTAATCTTAACCCTAACCCTAACCCTAACCCTAACCCTAACCCTAACTCTAAACCTAACCCTAACCCTAACCCTAACCCTAAACCTAACCCTAACCTTAACCCTAACCCTAACCCTAACCCTAACCCTAACCCTAACCCTAACCCTAACCCTAACCCTAACCCCAAACCCAACCCTAACGCTAACCCTATGCCTAACCCTAACCCTAACCCTAACCCTAACCCTAACCATAACCCTAACACTAACCCTAAGCCTAACCCTAACCCTAACCCTAACGCTAACCCTAACCCTCACGCTCACCCTAACCCTAACCCTAACCGTAACCCATAACCCTAACCCTAACCCCAACACCAACCCTAACGCTAACCCTATCCCTAACCCTAACCGGTACCCCAACGCTAACCCTAACCCTAACACTAGATTTAGATGCATATCGATGTGTTTCGACGAGCTGTTTAGGGAGCTTTAGGGTTTAGAAGTGTTTGGAGTGGTTTCATACGATGTAAAGCTGTTTGGTGTGGTTTAAACGCTGGATGGATTTAGAAGGTGTTTGGAGGGGTTCAGAGAGGTAAAGAGTAACCCTAACCCGAACCGTAACCCTAACCCTAACCCTAACCCTAACCCCAAACCCAACCCTAACGCTAACCCTATGCCTAACCCTAACCCTAACACTAACCCTAACCCTAACCCTAACCCTAACACTAACCCTAAGCCTAACCCTAACCCTAACCCTAACCCTAACCCTAAACCTAACCCTAACCCTAACCCTAACCCTAACCCTAACCCTAACCCCAAACCCAACCCTAACGCTAACCCTATGCCTAACCCTAACCCTAACACTAACCCTAACCCTAACCCTAACCCTAACACTAACCCTAAGCCTAACCCTAACCCTAACCCTAACCCTAACCCTAAACCTAACCCTAACCCTAACCCTAACCCTAACCCTAACCCTAACCCCAAACCCAACCCTAACGCTAACCCTATGCCTAACCCTAACCCTAACACTAACCCTAACCCTAACCCTAACCCTAACACTAACCCTAAGCCTAACCCTAACCCTAACCCTAACCCTAACCCTAACCCTAACCCCAAACCCAACCCTAACGCTAACCCTATGCCTAACCCTAACCCTAACACTAACCCTAACCCTAACCCTAACCCTAACACTAACCCTAAGCCTAACCCTAACCCTAACCCTAACCCTAACCCTAAACCTAACCCTAACCCTAACCCTAACCCTAACCCTAACCCTAACCCCAAACCCAACCCTAACGCTAACCCTATGCCTAACCCTAACCCTAACACTAACCCTAACCCTAACCCTAACACTAACCCTAAGCCTAACCCTAACCCTAACCCTAACCCTAACCCCAAACCCAACCCTAACGCTAACCCTATGCCTAACCCTAACCCTAACACTAACCCTAACCCTAACCCTAACCCTAACCCTAAGCCTAACCCTAACCCTAACCCTAACCCTAACCCTAACGCTAACCCTAACCCTCACGCTCACCCTAACCCTAACCCTAACCGTAGCCTATAACCCTAACCCTAACCCTAACCCCAAAACCAACCCTAACGCTAACCCTATCCCTAACCCTAACCGGTACCCCAACGCTAACCCTAACCCTAACCCTAGGTTTAGATGCATATCGATGTGTTTCGACGAGCTGTTTAGGGAGCTTTAGGGTTTTGAAGTGTTTGGAGTGGTTTCATACGATGTAAAGCTGTTTGGTGTGGTTTAAACGCTGGATGGATTTAGAAGGTGTTTGGAGGGGTTCAGTGAGGTAAACAGTAGTTTGGAATGGTTTGGATTGGTTAGGAGAGGTTTAGAGTGTTTCCATCGCTTTTGATTGATTATGAGAGATTTTGGAGGGCAGTCGAGTGGTTCTGGTGGTTTCGAGATGTTTAGAAGGGTTTGGATGCTTTTCGAAGTGTTTAAGGAATTTGGAGAGGTTTGAATTAGTTAGGTGGGTTTTAGATGGGATTAGATTGGGAAGAGGTGTTTAGGGGAGTTTAGGGGTGTTTTAATCAATTTTAAGGGTTTTAATGGGATTCGGTGGGGATTGGAACGGTTTATGCGGGTTTAGAGATGTTTTGCCGGCAATATTGTTTAGCGTCGTTTAGACGGCTTCAGGGTGGGTTAGAGACGTATAAAGCTGTTTTGAAGCGTGAACAGTTGCTTAGAATCGTGTAAAGCGGTTTTAAGGTGTATACAACCAGAAACATAACCCTAAACCTAATCTGAACCCTAACCCTAACCCTAACCCTAACCCTAACCCTAGCCCTAACCCCAACCCTAACCCTAACCCTAACCCTAACCCTAACCCTAACCCTAACCGTAACCCTAACCCTAACCCTATCCCTAACCCCAAACCCAACCCTAACGCTAACCGTATGCCTAACCCTAACCCTAACACTAACCCTAACCCTAACCCTGACCCTAACACTAACCCTAAGCCTAACCCTAACCCTAATCCTAACCCTAACCCTAACCCTAACCCTAAACCTAACCCTAACCCTAACCCTAACCGTAACCCTACCCCTAACCCTAACGCTAACCCCAAACATTATCCTAACGCTAACCCTATGCGTAACCCTAACCCTAACACTAACCCTATCCCTAACCCTAACCCTAACCCTAAGCCTAACCCTAACCCTAACCTAACCCTAACCCTAACCCTAACGCTAACCCTAACCCTCACGCTCACCCTAACCCTAACCCTAACCGTAGCCCATAACCCTAACCCTAACCCTAACCCCAACACCAACCCTAACACTAACCCTATCCCTAACCCTAACCGGTACCCCAACGCTAACCCTAACCCTAACCCTAGGTTTAGATGCATATCGATGTGTTTCGACGAGCTGTTTAGGGAGCTTTAGGGTTTAGAAGCGTTTGGAGTGGTTTCATACGATGTAAAGCTGTTTGGTGTGGTTTAAACGCTGGATGGATTTAGAAGGTGTTTGGAGGGGTTCAGAGAGGCAAAGAGTAGTTTGGAATGGTTTGGATTGGTTAGGAGAGGTTTAGAGTGTTTCCATCGCTTTTGATTGATTATGAGAGATTTTGGAGGGCAGTCGAGTGGTTCTGGTGGTTTCGAGATGTTTAGAAGGGTTTGGATGGTTTTCGACGTGTTTAAGGAATTTGGAGAAATTTGAATTAGTTAGGTGGGTTTTAGATGGGATTAGATTGGGAAGAGGTGTTTAGAGGAGTTTAGACGTGTTTTAATCAATTTTAAGGGTTTTAATGGGATTCGGTGGGGAATCGAACGGTTTATGCGGGTTTAGAGATGTTTTGCCGGCAATATTGTTTAGCGTCGTTTAGACGGCTTTAGGGTGGGATAGAGACGTATAAAGCTGTTTTGAGGCGTGAACAGTTGCTTAGAATCGTGTAAAGCGGTTTTAAGGTGTATACAAGCAGAAACATAACCCTAAACATAATCTTAACCCTAACCCTAACCCTAACCCTAACCCTAACCCTAACCCTAACCCTAACCCTAAACCTAACCCTAACCCTAACCCTAACCCTAACCCTAACCCTAACCCTAACCCTAATGCACTAACCCTAACCCTAACCCTAACCCTAACCCTAACCCTAACCCTAACCCTAACCCTAACCCTAACCTTAACCCTAACCCTAACCCTAACCCTAACCCTAATGCACGCTACCCCTATGCCTAACCCTAACCCTAAAACTAACCCTAACCCTAACCCTAACCGTAACCCATAACCCTAACCCTAACCCTAACCCCAACTCCAACCCTAACGCTAACCCTATCCCGAACCCTAACCCGTACCCCAACGCTAACCCTAACCCTAACCCTAGGTTTAGATGCATATAGATGTGTTTCGACGAGCTGTTTAGAGAGCTTTAGGGTTTAGAAGTGTTTGGAGTGGTTTCATACGATGTATAGCTGTTTGGTGTGGTTTAAACGCTGGATGGATTTAGAATGTGTTTGGAGGGGTTCAGAGAGGTAAAGAGTAGTTTGGAATGGTTTGGATTGGTTAGGAGAGGTTTAGAGTGTTTCCATCGCTTTTGATTGATTATGAGAGATTTTGGAGGGCAGTCGAGTGGTTCTGGTGGTTTCGAGATGTTTAGAAGGGTTTGGATGCTTTTCGAAGTGTTTAAGGAATTTGGAGAGGTTTGAATTAGTTAGGTGGGTTTTAGATGGGATTAGATTGGGAAGAGGTGTTTAGGGGAGTTTAGGGGTGTTTTAATCAATTTTAAGGGTTTTAATGGGATTCGGTGGGGATTGGAACGGTTTATGCGGGTTTAGAGATGTTTTGCCGGCAATATTGTTTAGCGTCGTTTAGACGGCTTTAGGGTGGGATAGAGACGTATAAAGCTGTTTTGAAGCGTGAACAGTTGCTTAGAATCGTGTAAAGCGGTTTTAAGGTGTATACAACCAGAAACATAACCCTAAACCTAATCTTAACCCTAACCCTAACCCTAACCCTAACCCTAACCCTAACCCTAACCCTAACCCTAACCCTAACCGTAACCCTAAACCTAACCCTAACCCTAACCCCAAACCCAACCCTAACGCTAACCCTATGCCTAACCCTAACCCTAACACTAACCCTAACCCTAACCCTAACACTAACCCTAAGCCTAACCCTAACCCTAACCCTAACCCTAACCCTACACCTAACCCTAACCCTAACCCTAACCGTAACCCTAACCCTAACCCTAACCCTAACCACAAACCCAACCCTAACGCTAACCCTATGCGTAACCCTAACCCTAACACTAACCCTAACCCTAACCCTAACCCTAACCCTAAGCCTAACCCTAACCCTAACCCTAACGCTAACCCTAACCCTAACGCTAACCCTAACCCTCACGCTCACCCTAACCCTAACCCTAACCGTAGCCCATAACCCTAACCCTAACCCCAACACCAACCCTAACGCTAACCCTATCCCTAACCCTAACCGGTACCCCAACGCTAACCCTAACCCTAACCCTAGGTTTAGATGCATATCGATGTGTTTCGACGAGCTGTTTAGGGAGCTTTAGGGTTTAGAAGTGTTTGGAGTGGTTTCATACGATGTAAAGCTGTTTGGTGTGGTTTAAACGCTGGATGGATTTAGAAGGTGTTTGGAGGGGTTCAGAGAGGTAAAGAGTAGTTTGGAATGGTTTGGATTGGTTAGGAGAGGTTTAGAGTGCTTACATCGCTTTTGATTGATTATGAGAGATTTTGGAGGGCAGTCGAGTGGTTCTGGTGGTTTCGAGATGTTTAGAAGGGTTTGGATGGTTTTCGACGTGTTTAAGGAATTTGGAGAAATTTGAATTAGTTAGGTGGGTTTTAGATGGGATTAGATTGGGAAGGGGTGTTTAGAGGAGTTTAGACGTGTTTTACTCAATTTTAAGGGTTTTAATGGGATTCGGTGGGGAATGGAACGGTTTATGCGGGTTTAGAGATGTTTTGCCGGCAATATTGTTTAGCGTCGTTTAGACGGCTTTAGGGTGGGATAGAGACGTATAAAGCTGTTTTGAGGCGTGAACAGTTGCTTAGAATCGTGTAAAGCGGTTTTAAGGTGTATACAACCAGAAACATAACCCTAAACCTAATCTTAACCCTAACCCTAACCCTAACCCTAACCCTAACCCTAACTCTAAACCTAACCCTAACCCTAACCCTAACCCTAAACCTAACCCTAACCTTAACCCTAACCCTAACCCTAACCCTAACCCTAACCCTAACCCTAACCCTAACCCTAACCCTAACCCCAAACCCAACCCTAACGCTAACCCTATGCCTAACCCTAACCCTAACCCTAACCCTAACCCTAACCATAACCCTAACACTAACCCTAAGCCTAACCCTAACCCTAACCCTAACGCTAACCCTAACCCTCACGCTCACCCTAACCCTAACCCTAACCGTAACCCATAACCCTAACCCTAACCACAACACCAACCCTAACGCTAACCCTATCCCTAACCCTAACCGGTACCCCAACGCTAACCCTAACCCTAACACTAGATTTAGATGCATATCGATGTGTTTCGACGAGCTGTTTAGGGAGCTTTAGGGTTTAGAAGTGTTTGGAGTGGTTTCATACGATGTAAAGCTGTTTGGTGTGGTTTAAACGCTGGATGGATTTAGAAGGTGTTTGGAGGGGTTCAGAGAGGTAAAGAGTAACCCTAACCCGAACCGTAACCCTAACCCTAACCCTAACCCTAACCCCAAACCCAACCCTAACGCTAACCCTATGCCTAACCCTAACCCTAACACTAACCCTAACCCTAACCCTAACCCTAACACTAACCCTAAGCCTAACCCTAACCCTAACCCTAACCCTAACCCTAAACCTAACCCTAACCCTAACCCTAACCCTAACACTAACCCTAACCCCAAACCCAACCCTAACGCTAACCCTATGCCTAACCCTAACCCTAACACTAACCCTAACCCTAACCCTAACCCTAACACTAACCCTAAGCCTAACCCTAACCCTAACCCTAACCCTAACCCTAAACCTAACCCTAACCCTAACCCTAACCCTAACCCTAACCCTAACCCCAAACCCAACCCTAACGCTAACCCTATGCCTAACCCTAACCCTAACACTAACCCTAACCCTAACCCTAACCCTAACACTAACCCTAAGCCTAACCCTAACCCTAACCCTAACCCTAACCCTAACCCTAACCCCAAACCCAACCCTAACGCTAACCCTATGCCTAACCCTAACCCTAACACTAACCCTAACCCTAACCCTAACCCTAACACTAACCCTAAGCCTAACCCTAACCCTAACCCTAACCCTAACCCTAAACCTAACCCTAACCCTAACCCTAACCCTAACCCTAACCCTAACCCCAAACCCAACCCTAACGCTAACCCTATGCCTAACCCTAACCCTAACACTAACCCTAACCCTAACCCTAACACTAACCCTAAGCCTAACCCTAACCCTAACCCTAACCCTAACCCCAAACCCAACCCTAACGCTAACCCTATGCCTAACCCTAACCCTAACACTAACCCTAACCCTAACCCTAACCCTAACCCTAAGCCTAACCCTAACCCTAACCCTAACCCTAACCCTAACGCTAACCCTAACCCTCACGCTCACCCTAACCCTAACCCTAACCGTAGCCTATAACCCTAACCCTAACCCTAACCCCAAAACCAACCCTAACGCTAACCCTATCCCTAACCCTAACCGGTACCCCAACGCTAACCCTAACCCTAACCCTAGGTTTAGATGCATATCGATGTGTTTCGACGAGCTGTTTAGGGAGCTTTAGGGTTTTGAAGCGTTTGGAGTGGTTTCATACGATGTAAAGCTGTTTGGTGTGGTTTAAACGCTGGATGGATTTAGAAGGTGTTTGGAGGGGTTCAGAGAGGCAAAGAGTAGTTTGGAATGGTTTGGATTGGTTAGGAGAGGTTTAGAGTGTTTCCATCGCTTTTGATTGATTATGAGAGATTTTGGAGGGCAGTCGAGTGGTTCTGGTGGTTTCGAGATGTTTAGAAGGGTTTGGATGGTTTTCGACGTGTTTAAGGAATTTGGAGAAATTTGAATTAGTTAGGTGGGTTTTAGATGGGATTAGATTGGGAAGAGGTGTTTAGAGGAGTTTAGACGTGTTTTAATCAATTTTAAGGGTTTTAATGGGATTCGGTGGGGAATGGAACGGTTTATGCGGGTTTAGAGATGTTTTGCCGGCAATATTGTTTAGCGTCGTTTAGACGGCTTTAGGGTGGGATAGAGACGTATAAAGCTGTTTTGAGGCGTGAACAGTTGCTTAGAATCGTGTAAAGCGGTTTTAAGGTGTATACAAGCAGAAACATAACCCTAAACATAATCTTAACCCTAACCCTAACCCTAACCCTAACCCTAACCCTAACCCTAACCCTAACCCTAAACCTAACCCTAACCCTAACCCTAACCCTAACCCTAACCCTAACCCTAACCCTAATGCACTAACCCTAACCCTAACCCTAACCCTAACCCTAACCCTAACCCTAACCCTAACCCTAACCCTAACCCTAACCCTAACCCTAACCCTAACCCTAACCTTAACCCTAACCCTAACCCTAACCCTAACCCTAATGCACGCTACCCCTATGCCTAACCCTAACCCTAACACTAACCCTAACCCTAACCCTAACCGTAACCCATAACCCTAACCCTAACCCTAACCCCAACTCCAACCCTAACGCTAACCCTATCCCGAACCCTAACCCGTACCCCAACGCTAACCCTAACCCTAACCCTAGGTTTAGATGCATATAGATGTGTTTCGACGAGCTGTTTAGAGAGCTTTAGGGTTTAGAAGTGTTTGGAGTGGTTTCATACGATGTATAGCTGTTTGGTGTGGTTTAAACGCTGGATGGATTTAGAATGTGTTTGGAGGGGTTCAGAGAGGTAAAGAGTAGTTTGGAATGGTTTGGATTGGTTAGGAGAGGTTTAGAGTGTTTCCATCGCTTTTGATTGATTATGAGAGATTTTGGAGGGCAGTCGAGTGGTTCTGGTGGTTTCGAGATGTTTAGAAGGGTTTGGATGCTTTTCGAAGTGTTTAAGGAATTTGGAGAGGTTTGAATTAGTTAGGTGGGTTTTAGATGGGATTAGATTGGGAAGAGGTGTTTAGGGGAGTTTAGGGGTGTTTTAATCAATTTTAAGGGTTTTAATGGGATTCGGTGGGGATTGGAACGGTTTATGCGGGTTTAGAGATGTTTTGCCGGCAATATTGTTTAGCGTCGTTTAGACGGCTTTAGGGTGGGATAGAGACGTATAAAGCTGTTTTGAAGCGTGAACAGTTGCTTAGAATCGTGTAAAGCGGTTTTAAGGTGTATACAACCAGAAACATAACCCTAAACCTAATCTTAACCCTAACCCTAACCCTAACCCTAACCCTAACCCTAACCCTAACCCTAACCCTAACCGTAACCCTAACCCTAACCCTAACCCTAACCCCAAACCCAACCCTAACGCTAACCCTATGCCTAACCCTAACCCTAACACTAACCCTAACCCTAACCCTAACACTAACCCTAAGCCTAACCCTAACCCTAACCCTAACCCTAACCCTACACCTAACCCTAACCCTAACCCTAACCGTAACCCTAACCCTAACCCTAACCCTAACCACAAACCCAACCCTAACGCTAACCCTATGCGTAACCCTAACCCTAACACTAACCCTAACCCTAACCCTAACCCTAACCCTAAGCCTAACCCTAACCCTAACCCTAACGCTAACCCTAACCCTAACGCTAACCCTAACCCTCACGCTCACCCTAACCCTAACCCTAACCGTAGCCCATAACCCTAACCCTAACCCCAACACCAACCCTAACGCTAACCCTATCCCTAACCCTAACCGGTACCCCAACGCTAACCCTAACCCTAACCCTAGGTTTAGATGCATATCGATGTGTTTCGACGAGCTGTTTAGGCAGCTTTAGGGTTTAGAAGTGTTTGGAGTGGTTTCATACGATGTAAAGCTGTTTGGTGTGGTTTAAACGCTGGATGGATTTAGAAGGTGTTTGGAGGGGTTCAGAGAGGTAAAGAGTAGTTTGGAATGGTTTGGATTGGTTAGGAGAGGTTTAGAGTGTTTACATCGCTTTTGATTGATTATGAGAGATTTTGGAGGGCAGTCGAGTGGTTCTGGTGGTTTCGAGATGTTTAGAAGGGTTTGGATGGTTTTCGACGTGTTTAAGGAATTTGGAGAAATTTGAATTAGTTAGGTGGGTTTTAGATGGGATTAGATTGGGAAGGGGTGTTTAGAGGAGTTTAGACGTGTTTTACTCAATTTTAAGGGTTTTAATGGGATTCGGTGGGGAATGGAACGGTTTATGCGGGTTTAGAGATGTTTTGCCGGCAATATTGTTTAGCGTCGTTTAGACGGCTTTAGGGTGGGATAGAGACGTATAAAGCTGTTTTGAGGCGTGAACAGTTGCTTAGAATCGTGTAAAGCGGTTTTAAGGTGTATACAACCAGAAACATAACCCTAAACCTAATCTTAACCCTAACCCTAACCCTAACCCTAACCCTAACCCTAACTCTAAACCTAACCCTAACCCTAACCCTAACCCTAAACCTAACCCTAACCTTAACCCTAACCCTAACCCTAACCCTAACCCTAACCCCAAACCCAACCCTAACGCTAACCCTATGCCTAACCCTAACCCTAACCCTAACCCTAACCCTAACCATAACCCTAACACTAACCCTAAGCCTAACCCTAACCCTAACCCTAACGCTAACCCTAACCCTCACGCTCACCCTAACCCTAACCCTAACCGTAACCCATAACCCTAACCCTAACCCCAACACCAACCCTAACGCTAACCCTATCCCTAACCCTAACCGGTACCCCAACGCTAACCCTAACCCTAACACTAGATTTAGATGCATATCGATGTGTTTCGACGAGCTGTTTAGGGAGCTTTAGGGTTTAGAAGTGTTTGGAGTGGTTTCATACGATGTAAAGCTGTTTGGTGTGGTTTAAACGCTGGATGGATTTAGAAGGTGTTTGGAGGGGTTCAGAGAGGTAAAGAGTAACCCTAACCCGAACCGTAACCCTAACCCTAACCCTAACCCTAACCCCAAACCCAACCCTAACGCTAACCCTATGCCTAACCCTAACCCTAACACTAACCCTAACCCTAACCCTAACCCTAACACTAACCCTAAGCCTAACCCTAACCCTAACCCTAACCCTAACCCTAAACCTAACCCTAACCCTAACCCTAACCCTAACCCTAACCCTAACCCCAAACCCAACCCTAACGCTAACCCTATGCCTAACCCTAACCCTAACACTAACCCTAACCCTAACCCTAACCCTAACACTAAGCCTAACCCTAACCCTAACCCTAACCCTAACCCTAAACCTAACCCTAACCCTAACCCTAACCCTAACCCTAACCCTAACCCCAAACCCAACCCTAACGCTAACCCTATGCCTAACCCTAACCCTAACACTAACCCTAACCCTAACCCTAACCCTAACACTAACCCTAAGCCTAACCCTAACCCTAACCCTAACCCTAACCCTAACCCTAACCCCAAACCCAACCCTAACGCTAACCCTATGCCTAACCCTAACCCTAACACTAACCCTAACCCTAACCCTAACCCTAACACTAACCCTAAGCCTAACCCTAACCCTAACCCTAACCCTAACCCTAAACCTAACCCTAACCCTAACCCTAACCCTAACCCTAACCCTAACCCCAAACCCAACCCTAACGCTAACCCTATGCCTAACCCTAACCCTAACACTAACCCTAACCCTAACCCTAACACTAACCCTAAGCCTAACCCTAACCCTAACCCTAACCCTAACCCCAAACCCAACCCTAACGCTAACCCTATGCCTAACCCTAACCCTAACACTAACCCTAACCCTAACCCTAACCCTAACCCTAAGCCTAACCCTAACCCTAACCCTAACCCTAACCCTAACGCTAACCCTAACCCTCACGCTCACCCTAACCCTAACC
>OY740820.1:5175000-5195000 GCA_963514005.1 Raja brachyura
TTGGAACGGTTTATGCGGGTTTAGAGATGTTTTGCCGGCAATATTGTTTAGCGCCGTTTAGACGGCTTTAGGGTTGGATAGAGACGTATAAAGCTGTTTTGAGGGGTGAACAGTTGCTTAGAATAGTGTAAAGCGCTTTTAAGGTGTATACAACCAGAAACATAACCCTAAACCTAATCTTAACCCTAACCCTAACCCTAACCCTAACCCTAACCCTAACCCTAACCCTAACCCTCACGCTCACCCTAACCCTAACCCTAACCGTAGCCCATAACCCTAACCCTAACCATAACCCCAACACCAACCCTAACGCTAACCCTATCCCTAACCATAACCGGTACCCCAACGCTAACCCTAACCCTAAACCTAGGTTTAGATGCATATCGATGTGTTTCGACGAGCTGTTTAGGGAGCTTTAGGGTTTAGAAGTGTTTGGAGTGGTTTCATACGATGTAAAGCTGTTTGGTGTGGTTTAAACGCTGGATGGATTTAGAAGGTGTTTGGAGGGGTTCAGAGAGGTAAAGAGTAGTTTGGAATGGTTTGGATTGGTTAGGAGAGGTTTAGAGTGTTTACATCGCTTTTGATTGATTATGAGAGATTTTGGAGGGCAGTCGAGTGGTTCTGGTGGTTTCGAGATGTTTAGAAGGGTTTGGATGCTTTTCGACGTGTTTAAGGAATTTGGAGAAATTTGAATTAGTTAGGTGGGTTTTAGATGGGATTAGATTGGGAAGGGGTGTTTAGAGGAGTTTAGACGTGTTTTAATCAATTTTAAGGGTTTTAATGGGATTCGGTGGGGATTGGAACGGTTTATGCGGGTTTAGAGATGTTTTGCCGGCAATATTGTTTAGCGTCGTTTAGACGGCTTTAGGGTGGGATAGAGACGTATAAAGCTGTTTTGAAGCGTGAACAGTTGCTTAGAATCGTGTAAAGCGGTTTTAAGGTGTATACAACCAGAAACATAACCCTAAACCTAATCTTAACCCTAACCCTAACCCTAACCCTAACCCTTACCCTAACCCTAACCCTAAGCCTAACCCTAACCCTAACCCTAAACCTAACCCTAACCTTAACCCTAACCCTAACCCTAACCGTAACCGTAACCGTAACCCTAACCCTAACCCTAACCCCAAACCCAACCCTAACGCTACCCCTATGACTAACCCTAACCCTAACCCTAACCCTAACCCTAAACCTAACCCTAACCTTAACCCTAACCCTAACCCTAACCGTAACCGAAACCGTAACCGTAACCCTAACCCTAACCCTAACCCCAAACCCAACCCTAACGCTAACCCTATGCCTAACCCTAACCCTAACACTAACCCTAACCCTAACCCTAACCCTAACCCTAAGCCTAACCCTAACCCTAACCCTAACCCTAACCCTAACCCTAACCCTAAGGCTAACCCTAACCCTAACCCTAACCCTAACCCTAATCGTAACCGTAGCCCATAACCCTAACCCTAACCCTAACCCCAACACCAACCTTAACGCTAACCCTATCCCTAACCCTAACCGGTACCCCAACGCTAACCCTAACCCTAACCCTAGGTTTAGATGCATATCGATGTGTTTCGACGAGCTGTTTAGGGAGCTTTAGGGTTTAGAAGTGTTTGGAGTGGTTTCATACGATGTAAAGCTGTTTGGTGTGGTTTAAACGCTGGATGGATTTAGAAGGTGTTTGGAGGGGTTCAGAGAGGTAAAGAGTCGTTTGGAATGGTTTGGATTGGTTGGGAGTGGTTTAGAGTGTTTACATCGGTTTTGATTGATTATGAGAGATTTTGGAGGGCAGTCGAGTGGTTCTGGTGGTTTCGACATGTTTAGAAGGGTTTGGATGGTTTTCGACGTGTTTAAGGAATTTGGAGAAATTTGAATTAGTTAGGTGGGTTTTAGATGGGATTAGATTGGGAAGAGGTGTTTAGAGGAGTTTAGACGTGTTTTAATCAACTTTAAGGGTTTTAATGGGATTCGGTGGGGAATGGAACGGTTTATGCGGGTTTAGAGATGTTTTGCCGGCAATATTGTTTAGCGTCGTTTAGACGGCTTCAGGGTGGGTTAGAGACGTATAAAGCTGTTTTGAAGCGTGAACAGTTGCTTAGAATCGTGTAAAGCGGTTTTAAGGTGTATACAACCAGAAACATAACCCTAAACCTAATCTGAACCCTAACCCTAACCCTAACCCTAACCCTAACCCTAGCCCTAACCCCAACCCTAACCCTAACCCTAACCCTAACCCTAACCCTAACCCTAACCGTAACCCTAACCCTAACCCTATCCCTAACCCCAAACCCAACCCTAACGCTAACCGTATGCCTAACCCTAACCCTAACACTAACCCTAACCCTAACCCTGACCCTAACACTAACCCTAAGCCTAACCCTAACCCTAATCCTAACCCTAACCCTAACCCTAACCCTAAACCTAACCCTAACCCTAACCCTAACCGTAACCCTACCCCTAACCCTAACGCTAACCCCAAACATTATCCTAACGCTAACCCTATGCGTAACCCTAACCCTAACACTAACCCTATCCCTAACCCTAACCCTAACCCTAAGCCTAACCCTAACCCTAACCTAACCCTAACCCTAACCCTAACGCTAACCCTAACCCTCACGCTCACCCTAACCCTAACCCTAACCGTAGCCCATAACCCTAACCCTAACCCTAACCCCAACACCAACCCTAACACTAACCCTATCCCTAACCCTAACCGGTACCCCAACGCTAACCCTAACCCTAACCCTAGGTTTAGATGCATATCGATGTGTTTCGACGAGCTGTTTAGGGAGCTTTAGGGTTTAGAAGCGTTTGGAGTGGTTTCATACGATGTAAAGCTGTTTGGTGTGGTTTAAACGCTGGATGGATTTAGAAGGTGTTTGGAGGGGTTCAGAGAGGCAAAGAGTAGTTTGGAATGGTTTGGATTGGTTAGGAGAGGTTTAGAGTGTTTCCATCGCTTTTGATTGATTATGAGAGATTTTGGAGGGCAGTCGAGTGGTTCTGGTGGTTTCGAGATGTTTAGAAGGGTTTGGATGGTTTTCGACGTGTTTAAGGAATTTGGAGAAATTTGAATTAGTTAGGTGGGTTTTAGATGGGATTAGATTGGGAAGAGGTGTTTAGAGGAGTTTAGACGTGTTTTAATCAATTTTAAGGGTTTTAATGGGATTCGGTGGGGAATGGAACGGTTTATGCGGGTTTAGAGATGTTTTGCCGGCAATATTGTTTAGCGTCGTTTAGACGGCTTTAGGGTGGGATAGAGACGTATAAAGCTGTTTTGAGGCGTGAACAGTTGCTTAGAATCGTGTAAAGCGGTTTTAAGGTGTATACAAGCAGAAACATAACCCTAAACATAATCTTAACCCTAACCCTAACCCTAACCCTAACCCTAACCCTAACCCTAACCCTAACCCTAAACCTAACCCTAACCCTAACCCTAACCCTAACCCTAACCCTAACCCTAACCCTAATGCACTAACCCTAACCCTAACCCTAACCCTAACCCTAACCCTAACCCTAACCCTAACCCTAACCCTAACCTTAACCCTAACCCTAACCCTAACCCTAACCCTAATGCACGCTACCCCTATGCCTAACCCTAACCCTAACACTAACCCTAACCCTAACCCTAACCGTAACCCATAACCCTAACCCTAACCCTAACCCCAACTCCAACCCTAACGCTAACCCTATCCCGAACCCTAACCCGTACCCCAACGCTAACCCTAACCCTAACCCTAGGTTTAGATGCATATAGATGTGTTTCGACGAGCTGTTTAGAGAGCTTTAGGGTTTAGAAGTGTTTGGAGTGGTTTCATACGATGTATAGCTGTTTGGTGTGGTTTAAACGCTGGATGGATTTAGAATGTGTTTGGAGGGGTTCAGAGAGGTAAAGAGTAGTTTGGAATGGTTTGGATTGGTTAGGAGAGGTTTAGAGTGTTTCCATCGCTTTTGATTGATTATGAGAGATTTTGGAGGGCAGTCGAGTGGTTCTGGTGGTTTCGAGATGTTTAGAAGGGTTTGGATGGTTTTCGACGTGTTTAAGGAATTTGGAGAGGTTTGAATTAGTTAGGTGGGTTTTAGATGGATTAGATTGGGAAGAGGTGTTTAGAGGACTTTAGGCGTGTTTTAATCCATTTTAGGGGTTGTAATGGGATTCGGTGGGGATTGGAACGTTTATGCGGGTTTAGAGATGTATTGCCGGCAATATTGTTTAGCGTCGTTTAGACGGCTTTAGGGTGGGATAGAGACGTATAAAGTGGTTTGAGGCGTGAACAGTTGCTTAGAATCGTGTAAAGCGGTTTTAAGGTGTATCCAACCAGAACCATAACCATAAACCTAATCTTAACCCTAACCCTAACCCTAACCCTAACCCTAACCCTAACCCTAACCCTAACCCTAACCCTAACCCTAACTCTAACCCTAACCCTAAACCTAACCCTAACCCTAACCCTAAACCTAACCCTAAACCTAACCCTAACCCTAACCCAAACCGTAACCCTAACCCTAACACTAACCCTAACCCCAAACCCAACCCTAACGCTAACCCTATGCCTAACCCTAACCCTAACACTAACCCTAACCCTAACCCTAACACTAACCCTAAGCCTAACCCTAACCGTAACCCTAACCGTAACCCTAACCCTAACCCTAACGCTAACCCTAACCCTCACGCTCACCCTAACCCTAACCCTAACCGTAACCATAACCCTAACCCTAACCGTAACCCCAACCCTAACCCTAACCCTAAGCCTAACCCTAACCCTAACCCAAACCCTAACTCTAACCCTAACGCTAACCCTAACCCTCACCCTCACCCTAACCCTAACCCTAACCGTAACCATAACCCTAACCCTAACCCTAACCCCAACCCTAACCCTAACCCTAAGCCTAACCCTAACCCTAACCCTAACCCAAACCCTAACTCTAACCCTAACGCTAACCCTAACCCTCACCCTCACCCTAACCCTAACCCTAACCGTAACCCATAACCCTAACCTTAACCCTAACCCTAACCCTAACCCTAATCGTAACCGTAGCCCATAACCCTAACCCTAACCCTAACCCCAACACCAACCCTAACGCTAACCCTATCCCTAACCCTAACCGGTACCCCAACGCTAACCCTAACCCTAACCCTAGGTTTAGATGCATATCGATGTGTTTCGACGAGCTGTTTAGGGAGCTTTAGGGTTTAGAAGTGTTTGGAGTGGTTTCATACGATGTAAAGCTGTTTGGTGTGGTTTAAACGCTGGATGGATTTAGAAGGTGTTTGGAGGGGTTCAGAGAGGTAAAGAGTCGTTTGGAATGGTTTGGATTGGTTGGGAGTGGTTTAGAGTGTTTACATCGGTTTTGATTGATTATGAGAGATTTTGGAGGGCAGTCGAGTGGTTCTGGTGGTTTCGACATGTTTAGAAGGGTTTGCATGGTTTTCGACGTGTTTAAGGAATTTGGAGAAATTTGAATTAGTTAGGTGGGTTTTAGATGGGATTAGATTGGGAAGAGGTGTTTAGAGGAGTTTAGACGTGTTTTAATCAACTTTAAGGGTTTTAATGGGATTCGGTGGGGAATGGAACGGTTTATGCGGGTTTAGAGATGTTTTGCCGGCAATATTGTTTAGCGTCGTTTAGACGGCTTCAGGGTGGGATAGAGACGTATAAAGCTGTTTTGAGGCGTGAACAGTTGCTTAGAATCGTGTAAAGCGGTTTTAAGGTGTATACAACCAGAAACATAACCCTAAACCTAATCTGAACCCTAACCCTAACCCTAACCCTAACCCTAGCCCTAACCCCAACCCTAACCCTAACCCTAACCCTAACCCTAACCCTAACCCTAACCGTAACCCTAACCCTAACCCTAACCCCAAACCCAACCCTAAAGCTAACCGTATGCCTAACCCTAACCCTAACACTAACCCTAACCCTAACCCTGACCCTAACACTAACCCTAAGCCTAACCCTAACCCTAACCCTAACCCTAACCCTAACCCTAACCCTAAACCTAACCCTAACCCTAACCCTAACCGTAACCCTAACCCCAACCCTAACGCTAACCCCAAACATTTTCCTAACGCTAACCCTATGCGTAACCCTAACCCTAACACTAACCCTATCCCTAACCCTAACCCTAACCCTAACCCTAAGCCTAACCCTAACCCTAACCTAACCCTAACCCTAACCCTAACGCTAACCCTAACCCTCACGCTCACCCTAACCCTAACCCTAACCGTAGCCCATAACCCTAACCCTAACCCTAACCCCAACACCAACCCTAACGCTAACCCTATCCCTAACCCTAACCGGTACCCCAACGCTAACCCTAACCCTAACCCTAGGTTTAGATGCATATCGATGTGTTTCGACGAGCTGTTTAGGGAGCTTTAGGGTTTAGAAGTGTTTGGAGTGGTTTCATACGATGTAAAGCTGTTTGGTGTGGTTTAAACGCTGGATGGATTTAGAAGGTGTTTGGAGGGGTTCAGAGAGGCAAAGAGTAGTTTGGAATGGTTTGGATTGGTTAGGAGAGGTTTAGAGTGTTTACATCGCTTTTGATTGATTATGAGAGATTTTGGAGGGCAGTCGAGTGGTTCTGGTGGTTTCGAGATGTTTAGAAGGGTTTGGATGGTTTTCGACGTGTTTAAGGAATTTGGAGAAATTTGAATTAGTTAGGTGGGTTTTAGATGGGATTAGATTGGGAAGAGGTGTTTAGAGGAGTTTAGACGTGTTTTAATCAATTTTAAGGGTTTTAATGGGATTCGGTGGGGAATGGAACGGTTTATGCGGGTTTAGAGATGTTTTGCCGGCAATATTGTTTAGCGTCGTTTAGACGGCTTTAGGGTGGGACTCTGACGTATAAAGCTGTTTTGAGGCGTGAACAGTTGCTTAGAATCGTGTAAAGCGGTTTTAAGGTGTATACAAGCAGAAACATAACCCTAAACATAATCTTAACCCTAACCCTAACCCTAACCCTAACCCTAACCCTAACCCTAATCCTAACCCTAAACCTAACCCTAACCTTAACCCTAACCCTAACCCTAACCGTAACCGTAACCGTAACCCTAACCCTAAACCTAACCCTAACCCCAAGCCCAACCCTAACGCTACCCCTATGACTAACCCTAACCCTAACACTAACCCTAACCCTAACCCTAACCCTAACACTAACCCTAAGCCTAACCCTAACCCTAAACCTAACCCTAACCCTAACGCTAACCCTAATCGTCACCCTAACCCTAACCCTAACCCTAACCCTAACCCTAAACCTATCCCTAAACCTAACCCTAACCCTAACCCTAACCCTAACTATAACCCTAACCCTAACCCTAACCCTAACCCTAACCCTAACCATAACCCTAACCCTAACCCTAACCCTAACCCTAACCCTAACCCTAACCCTAACCCTAACCCTAACCCTAACCCTAACCCTAACCCTAACCCTAACCCTAACCCTAACCCTAACCCTAACCCTAACCCTAACCCTAACCCTAACCCTAACCCTAACCCTAACCCTAACCCTAACCCTAAACCTAACCCTAACCCTAACCCTTAACCCTAACCCTAACCCTAACCCTAACCCTAACCCTAACCCTAACCCTAACCCTAACCCTAAACCTAACCCTAACCCTAACCGTAACCGTAACCCTAACCCTAACCCTAACCCTAACCCCAAACCCAATCCTAACGCTAACCCTATGCGTAACCCTAACCCTAACACTAACCCTATCACTAACCCTAACCCTAACCATAACCCTAACACTAACCCTAAGCCTAACCCTAACCCTAACCCTAACCCTAACCCTAACCCTAAACCTAATCTTAACCCTAACCCTAACCCTAACCCTAACCCTAACCCTAACCCTAACCCTAACCCTAACCGTAACCCTAACCCTAACACTAACCCTAACCCCAAACCCAACGCTAACGCTAACCCTATGCCTAACCCTAACCCTAACACTAACCCTAACCCTAACCCTAACCCTAACCCTAACACTAACCCTAAGCCTAACCCTAACCCTAACCCTAACCCTAACCCTAAACCTAACCCTAACCCTAACCCTAACCGTAACCCTAACCCTAACCCTAGCCCTAACCGCAAACCCAACCCTAACGCTAACCCTATGCCTAACCCTAACCCTAACACTAACCCTAACCCTAACCCTAACCCTAACCCTAACCCTAAGCCTAACCCTAACCCTAACCCTAACCCTAACCCTAACGCTAACCCTAACCCTCACGCTCACCCTAACCCTAACCCTAACCGTAGCCCATAACCCTAACCCTAACCCTAAACCCAACACCAACCCTAACGCTAACCCTATCCCTAACCCTAACCGGTACACCAACGCTAACCCTAACCCTAACCCTAGGTTTAGATGCATATCGATGTGTTTCGAAGAGCTGTTTAGAGAGCTTTAGGGTTTAGAAGTGTTTGGAGTGGTTTCATACGATGTAAAGATGTTTGGTGGGGTTTAAACGCTGGATGGATTTAGAAGGTGTTTGGAGGGGTTCAGTGAGGTAAACAGTAGTTTGGAATGGTTTGGATTGGTTAGGAGAGGTTTAGAGTGTTTCCATCGCTTTTGATTGATTATGAGAGATTTTGGAGGGCAGTCGATTGGTTCTGGTGGTTTCGAGATGTTTAGAAGGGTTTGGATGCTTTTCGACGTGTTTAAGGAATTTGGAGAGGTTTGAATTAGTTAGGTGGGTTTTAGATGGGATTAGATTGGGAAGGGGTGTTTAGAGGAGTTTAGGCGTGTTTTAATCAATTTTAAGGGTTTTAATGGGATTCGGTGGGGATTGGAACGGTTTATGCGGGTTTAGAGATGTTTTGTCGGCAATATTGTTTAGCGTCGTTTAGACGGCTTTAGGGTTGGATAGAGACGTATAAAGCTGTTTTGAGGCGTGAACAGTTGCTTAGAATCGTGTAAAGCGGTTTTAAGGTGTATACAACCAGAAACATAACCCAAAACCTAATCTTAAACCTAACCCTAACCCTAACCCTAACCCTAACCCTAACCCTAACCGTAACCGTAACCCTAACCCTAACCCTAACCCTAACCCCAAACCCAACTCTAACGCTAACCCTATGCCTAACCCTAACCCTAACACTAACCCTAACCCTAACCCTAACCCTAACGCTAAACCTAACCCTCACGGTCACCCTAACCCTAACCCTAACCGTAGCCCATAACCCTAACCCTAACCATAACCCCAACACCAACCCTAACGCTAACTCTATCCCTAACCCTAACCGGTACACCAACGCTAACCCTAACCCTAACCCTAGGTTTAGATGCATATCGATGTGTTTCGACGAGCTGTTTAGGGAGCTTTAGGGTTTAGAAGTGTTTGGAGTGGTTTCATACGATGTAAAGCTGTTTGGTGTGGTTTAAACGCTGGATGGATTTAGAAGGTGTTTGGAGGGGTTCAGAGAGGTAAAGAGTAGCTTGGAATGGTTTGGATTGGTTAGGAGTGGTTTAGAGTGTTTACATCGCTTTTGGTTGATTATGAGAGATTTTTGAGGGCAGTCGAGTGGTTCTGGTGGTTTCGAGATGTTTAGAAGGGTTTGGATGGTTTTCGACTTGTTTAAGGAATTTGGAGAAATTTGAATTAGTTAGGTAGGTTTTAGATGGGATTAGATTGGGAAGAGGTGTTTAGAGGAGTTTAGGCGTGTTTTAATCAATTTTAAGGGTTTTAATGGGATTCGGTGGGGAATGGAACGGTTTATGCGGGTTTAGAGATGTTTTGCCGGCAATATTGTTTAACGTCGTTTAGACGGCTTTAGGGTGGGATAGAGACGTATAAAGCTGTTTTGAGGCGTGAACAGTTGCTTAGAATCGTGTAAAGCGGTTTTAAGGTGTATACAACCAGAAACATAACCCTAAACCTAATCTTAACCCTAACCCTAACCCTAACCCTAACCCTAACCCTAACCCTAACCCTAACCCTAACCCTAACCCTAACCGTAACCCTAACCCTAACCCTAACCCTAACCCCAAACCCAACCCTAACGCTAACCCTATGCCTAACCCTAACCCTAACCCTAACCCTAACCCTAACCCTAACCCTAACCCTAACCGTAACCGTAACTCTAACCCTAACCCTAACCCTAACCCTAACCCTAACCCTAACCCTAAACCTAACCCTAACCTTAACCCTAACCCTAACCCTAACCGTAACCCTAACCCTAACCCTAACCCTAACCCTAACCCCAAACCCAACCCTAACGCTAACCCTATGCCTAACCCTAACCCTAACACTAACCCTAACACTAACCCTAACCATAACCCTAACACTAACCCTAAGCCTAACCCTAACCCTAACCCTAACCCTCACGCTCACCCTAACCCTAACCCTAACCGTAACCCATAACCCTAACCCTAACCCCAACACCAACCCTAACGCTAACCCTATCCCTAACCCTAACCGGTACACCAACGCTAACCCTAACCCTAGGTTTAGATGCATATCGATGTGTTTCGACGAGCTGTTTAGGGAGCTTTAGGGTTTTGAAGTGTTTGGAGTGGTTTCATACGATGTAAAGCTGTTTGGTGTGGTTTAAACGCTGGATGGATTTAGAAGGTGTTTGGAGGGGTTCAGTGAGGTAAACAGTAGTTTGGAATGGTTTGGATTGGTTAGGAGAGGTTTAGAGTGTTTCCATCGCTTTTGATTGATTATGAGAGATTTTGGAGGGCAGTCGAGTGGTTCTGGTGGTTTCGAGATGTTTAGAAGGGTTTGGATGCCTTTCGACGTGTTTCAGGAATTTGGAGAGGTTTGAATTAGTTAGGTGGGTTTTAGATGGGATTAGATTGGGAAGAGGTGTTTAGGGGAGTTTAGGGGTGTTTTATTCAATTTTAAGGGTTTTAATGGGATTCGGTGGGGGTTGGAACGGTTTATGCGGGTTTAGAGATGTTTTGCCGGCAATATTGTTTAGCGTCGTTTAGACGGCTTTAGGGTGGGATAGAGACGTATAAAGCTGTTTTGAAGCGTGAACAGTTGCTTAGAATCGTGTAAAGCGGTTTTAAGGTGTATACAACCAGAAACATAACCCTAAACCTAATCTTAACCCTAACCCTAACCCTAACCCTAACCCTAACCCTAACCCTAACCGTAACCCTAACCCTAGCACTAACCCTAACCCCAAACCCAACCCTAACGCTAACCCTATGCCTAACCCTAACCCTAACACTAACCCTAACCCTAACTCTAACACTAACCCTAAGACTAACCCTAACCCTAACCCTAACCCTAACCCTACACCTAACCCTAACCCTAACCCTAACCGTAACCCTAACCCTAACCCTAACCACAAACCCAACCCTAACGCTAACCATATGCGTAACCCTAACCCTAACACTAACCCTAACCCTAACCCTAACCCTAACCCTAATCCTAACCCTAACCCTAACCCTAACGCTAACCCTAACCCTAACGCTAACCCTAACCCTCACGCTCACCCTAACCCTAACCCTAACCGTAGCCCATAACCCTAACCCTAACCCTAACCCCAACACCAACCCTAACGCTAACCCTATCCCTAACCCTAACCGGTACCCCAACGCTAACCCTAACCCTAACCCTAGGTTTAGATGCATATCGATGTGTTTCGACGAGCTGTTTAGAGAGCTTTAGGGTTTAGAAGTGTTTGGAGTGGTTTCATACGATGTAAAGATGTTTGGTGGGGTTTAAACGCTGGATGGATTTAGAAGGTGTTTGGAGGGGTTCAGTGAGGTAAACAGTAGTTTGGAATGGTTTGGATTGGTTAGGAGAGGTGTAGAGTGTTTCCATCGCTTTTGATTGATTATGAGAGATTTTGGAGGGCAGTCGATTGGTTCTGGTGGTTTCGAGATGTTTAGAAGGGTTTGGATGCTTTTCGACGTGTTTAAGGAATTTGGAGAGGTTTGAATTAGTTAGGTGGGTTTTAGATGGGATTAGATTGGGAAGGGGTGTTTAGAGGAGTTTAGGCGTGTTTTAATCAATTTTAAGGGTTTTAATGGGATTCGGTGGGGATTGGAACGGTTTATGCGGGTTTAGAGATGTTTTGTCGGCAATATTGTTTAGCGTCGTTTAGACGGCTTTAGGGTTGGATAGAGACGTATAAAGCTGTTTTGAGGCGTGAACAGTTGCTTAGAATCGTTTAAAGCGGTTTTAAGGTGTATACAACCAGAAACATAACCCAAAACCTAATCTTAAACCTAACCCTAACCCTAACCCTAACCCTAACCCTAACCCTAACCGTAACCCTAACCCTAACCCTAACCCTAACCCTAACCCCAAACCCAACTCTAACGCTAACCCTATGCCTAACACTAACCCTAACACTAACCCTAACCCTAACCCTAACCCTAACGCTAAACCTAACCCTCACGGTCACCCTAACCCTAACCCTTACCGTAGCCCATAACCCTAACCCTAACCATAACCCCAACACCAACCCTAACGCTAACCCTATCCCTAACCCTAACCGGTACACCAACGCTAACCCTAACCCTAACCCTAGGTTTAGATGCATATCGATGTGTTTCGACGAGCTGGTTAGGGAGCTTTAGGGTTTAGAAGTGTTTGGAGTGGTTTCATACGATGTAAAGCTGTTTGGTGCGGTTTAAACGCTGGATGGATTTAGAAGGTGTTTGGAGGGGTTCAGAGAGGTAAAGAGTAGTTTGGAATGGTTTGGATTGGTTAGGAGAGGTTTAGAGTGTTTACATCGCTTTTGGTTGATTATGAGAGATTTTGGAGGGCAGTCGAGTGGTTCTGGTGGTTTCGAGATGTTTAGAAGGTTTTGGATGGTTTTCGACTTGTTTAAGGAATTTGGAGAAATTTGAATTAGTTAGGTGGGTTTTAGATGGGATTAGATTGGGAAGAGGTGTTTAGAGGCGTTTAGGCGTGTTTTAATCAATTTTAAGGGTTTTAATGGGATTCGGTGGGGAATGGAACGGTTTATGCGGGTTTAGAGATGTTTTGCCGGCAATATTGTTTAGCGTCGTTTAGACGGCTTTAGGGTGGGATAGAGACGTATAAAGCTGTTTTGAGGCGTGAACAGTTGCTTAGAATCGTGTAAAGCGGTTTTAAGGTGTATACAACCAGAAACATAACCCTAAACCTAATCTTAACCCTAACCCTAACCCTAACCCTAACCCTAACCCTAACCCTAACCCTAACCGTAACCCTAACCCTAACCCTAACCCTAACCCCAAACCCAACCCTAACGCTAACCCTATGCCTAACCCTAACCCTAACCCTAACCCTAACCCTAACCCTAACCCTAACCGTAACCGTAACTCTAACCCTAACCCTAACCCTAACCCTAACCCTAACCCTAACCCTAAACCTAACCCTAACCTTAACCCTAACCCTAACCCTAACCCTAACCGTAAACCTAACCCTAACCCTAACCCTAACCCTAACCCCAAACCCAACCCTAACGCTAACCCTATGCCTAACCCTAACCCTAACACTAACCCTAACCCTAACCCTAACCATAACCCTAACACTAACCCTAAGCCTAACCCTAACCCTAACCCTAACGCTAACCCTAACCCTCACGCTCACCCTAACCCTAACCCTAACCGTAACCCATAACCCTAACCCTAACCCCAACACCAACCCTAACGCTAACCCTATCCCTAACCCTAACCGGTACACCAACGCTAACCCTAACCCTAACCCTAGGTTTAGATGCATATCGATGTGTTTCGACGAGCTGGTTAGGGAGCTTTAGGGTTTAGAAGTGTTTGGAGTGGTTTCATACGATGTAAAGCTGTTTGGTGCGGTTTAAACGCTGGATGGATTTAGAAGGTGTTTGGAGGGGTTCAGAGAGGTAAAGAGTAGTTTGGAATGGTTTGGATTGGTTAGGAGAGGTTTAGAGTGTTTACATCGCTTTTGGTTGATTATGAGAGATTTTGGAGGGCAGTCGAGTGGTTCTGGTGGTTTCGAGATGTTTAGAAGGTTTTGGATGGTTTTCGACTTGTTTAAGGAATTTGGAGAAATTTGAATTAGTTAGGTGGGTTTTAGATGGGATTAGATTGGGAAGAGGTGTTTAGAGGAGTTTAGGCGTGTTTTAATCAATTTTAAGGGTTTTAATGGGATTCGGTGGGGAATGGAACGGTTTATGCGGGTTTAGAGATGTTTTGCCGGCAATATTGTTTAGCGTCGTTTAGACGGCTTTAGGGTAAGATAGAGACGTATAAAGCTGTTTTGAGGCGTGAACAGTTGCTTAGAATCGTGTAAAGCGGTTTTAAGGTGTATACAACCAGAAACATAACCCTAAACCTAATCTTAACCCTAACCCTAACCCTAACCCTAACCCTAACCCTAACCCTAACCCTAACCGTAAACCTAACCCTAACCCTAACCCTAACCCCAAACCCAACCCTAACGCTAACCCTATGCCTAACCCTAACCCTAACCCTAACCCTAACCCTAACCCTAACCGTAACCGTAACTCTAACCCTAACCCTAACCCTAACCCTAACCTTAACCCTAACCCTAAACCTAACCCTAACCTTAACCCTAACCCTAACCCTAACCCTAACCGTAAACCTAACCCTAACCCTAACCCTAACCCTAACCCCAAACCCAACCCTAACGCTAACCCTATGCCTAACCCTAACCCTAACACTAACCCTAACCCTAACCCTAACCATAACCCTAACACTAACCCTAAGCCTAACCCTAACCCTAACCCTAACGCTAACCCTAACCCTCACGCTCACCCTAACCCTAACCCTAACCGTAACCCATAACCCTAACCCTAACCCCAACACCAACCCTAACGCTAACCCTATCCCTAACCCTAACCGGTACACCAACGCTAACCCTAACCCTAGGTTTAGATGCATATCGATGTGTTTCGACGAGCTGTTTAGGGAGCTTTAGGGTTTTGAAGTGTTTGGAGTGTTTTCATACGATGTAAAGCTGTTTGGTGTGGTTTAAACGCTGGATGGATTTAGAAGGTGTTTGGAGGGGTTCAGTGAGGTAAACAGTAGTTTGGAATGGTTTGGATTGGTTAGGAGAGGTTTAGAGTGTTTCCATCGCTTTTGATTGATTATGAGAGATTTTGGAGGGCAGTCGAGTGGTTCTGGTGGTTTCGAGATGTTTAGAAGGGTTTGGATGCTTTTCGACGTGTTTAAGGAATTTGGAGAGGTTTGAATTAGTTAGGTGGGTTTTAGATGGGATTAGATTGGGAAGAGGTGTTTAGGGGAGTTTAGAGGTGTTTTAATCAATTTTAAGGGTTTTAATGGGATTCGGTGGGGATTGGAACGGTTTATGCGGGTTTAGAGATGTTTTGCCGGCAATATTGTTTAGCGTCGTTTAGACGGCTTTAGGGTGGGATAGAGACGTATAAAGCTGTTTTGAAGCGTTAACAGTTGCTTAGAATCGTGTAAAGCGGTTTTAAGGTGTATACAACCAGAAACATAACCCTAAACCTAATATTAACCCTAACCCTAACCCTAACCCTATCCCTAACCCTAACCCTAACCCTAACCGTAACCCTAACCCTAACACTAACCCTAACCCCAAACCCAACCCTAACGCTAACCCTATGCCTAACCCTAACCCTAACACTAACCCTAACCCTAACCCTAACACTAACCCTAAGCCTAACCCTAACCCTAACCCTAACCCTAACCCTACACCTAATCCTAACCCTAACCCTAACCGTAACCCTAACCCTAACCCTAACCCTAACCACAAACCCAACCCTAACGCTAACCCTATGCGTAACCCTAACCCTAACACTAACCCTAACCCTAACCCTAACCCTAACCCTAAGCCTAACCCTAACCCTAACCCTAACGCTAACCCTAACCCTCACGCTCACCCGAACCCTAACCCTAACCGTAGCCCATAACCCTAACCCTAACCCCAACACCCAACCCTAACGCTAACCCTATCCCTAACCCTAACCGGTACCCCAACGCTATCCCTAACCCTAACCCTAGGTTTAGATGCATATCGATGTGTTTCGACGAGCTGTTTAGGGAGCTTTAGGGTTTAGAAGTGTTTGGAGTGGTTTCATACGATGTAAAGCTGTTTGGTGTGGTTTAAACGCTGGATGGATTTAGAAGGTGTTTGGAGGGGTTCAGAGAGGTAAAGAGTAGTTTGGAATGGTTTGGATTGGTTAGGAGAGGTTTAGAGTGTTTACATCGCTTTTGATTGATTATGAGAGATTTTGGAGGGCAGTCGAGTGGTTCTGGTGGTTTCGAGATGTTTAGAAGGATTTGGATGGTTTTCGACGTGTTTAAGGAATTTGGAGAAATTTGAATTAGTTAGGTGGGTTTTAGATGGGATTAGATTGGGAAGGGGTGTTTAGAGGAGTTTAGACGTGTTTTAATCAATTTTAAGGGTTTTAATGGGATTCGGTGGGGAATGGAACGGTTTATGCGGGTTTAGAGATGTTTTGCCGGCAATATTGTTTAGCGTCGTTTAGACGGCTTTAGGGTGGGATAGAGACGTATAAAGCTGTTTTGAAGCGTGAACAGTTGCTTAGAATCGTGTAAAGCGGTTTTAAGGTGTATACAACCAGAAACATAACCCTAAACCTAATCTTAACCCTAACCCTAACCCTAACCCTATCCCTAACCCTAACCCTAACCCTAACCGTAACCCTAACCCTAACACTAACCCTAACCCCAAACCCAACCCTAACGCTAACCCTATGCCTAACCCTAACCCTAACACTAACCCTAACCCTAACCCTAACACTAACCCTAAGCCTAACCCTAACCCTAACCCTAACCCTAACCCTACACCTAATCCTAACCCTAACCCTAACCGTAACCCTAACCCTAACCCTAACCCTAACCACAAACCCAACCCTAACGCTAACCCTATGCGTAACCCTAACCCTAACACTAACCCTAACCCTAACCCTAACCCTAACCCTAAGCCTAACCCTAACCCTAACCCTAACGCTAACCCTAACCCTCACGCTCACCCGAACCCTAACCCTAACCGTAGCCCATAACCCTAACCCTAACCCCAACACCCAACCCTAACGCTAACCCTATCCCTAACCCTAACCGGTACCCCAACGCTATCCCTAACCCTAACCCTAGGTTTAGATGCATATCGATGTGTTTCGACGAGCTGTTTAGGGAGCTTTAGGGTTTAGAAGTGTTTGGAGTGGTTTCATACGATGTAAAGCTGTTTGGTGTGGTTTAAACGCTGGATGGATTTAGAAGGTGTTTGGAGGGGTTCAGAGAGGTAAAGAGTAGTTTGGAATGGTTTGGATTGGTTAGGAGAGGTTTAGAGTGTTTACATCGCTTTTGATTGATTATGAGAGATTTTGGAGGGCAGTCGAGTGGTTCTGGTGGTTTCGAGATGTTTAGAAGGATTTGGATGGTTTTCGACGTGTTTAAGGAATTTGGAGAAATTTGAATTAGTTAGGTGGGTTTTAGATGGGATTAGATTGGGAAGGGGTGTTTAGAGGAGTTTAGACGTGTTTTAATCAATTTTAAGGGTTTTAATGGGATTCGGTGGGGAATGGAACGGTTTATGCGGGTTTAGAGATGTTTTCCCGGCAATATTGTTTAGCGTCGTTTAGACGGCTTTAGGGTGGGATAGAGACGTATAAAGCTGTTTTGAAGCGTGAACAGTTGCTTAGAATCGTGTAAAGCGGTTTTAAGGTGTATACAACCAGAAACATAACCCTAAACCTAATCTTAACCCTAACCCTAACCCTAACCCTAACCCTAACCTTAACCCTAACCCTAACCCTAACCGTAACCCTAACCCTAACCCTAACCCTAACCCCAAACCCAACCCTAACGCTAACCCTATGCCTAACCCTAACCCTAACACTAACCCTAACCCTAACCCTAACCCTAACACTAACCCTAAGTCTAACCCTAACCCTAACCCTAACCCTAACCCTAAACCTAACCCTAACCCTAACCCTAACCCTAACCTCAAACCCAACCCTAACGCTAACCCTATGCGTAACCCTAACCCTAACACTAACCCTAACCCTAACCCTAACCCTAAGCCTAACCCTAACCTTAACCCTAACGCTAACCCTAACCCTAACGCTAACCCTAACCCTCACGCTCACCCTAATCCTAACCCTAACCGTAGCCCATAACCCTAACCCTAACCTTAACCCCAACACCAACCCTAACGCTAACCCTATCCCTAACACTAACCGGTACCCCAACGCTAACCCTAACCCTAACCCTAGGTTTAGATGCATATCGATGTGTTTCGACGAGCTGTTTAGGGAGCTTTAGGGTTTAGAAGTGTTTGGAGTGGTTTCATACGATGTAAAGCTGTTTGGTGTGGTTTAAACGCTGGATGGATTTAGAAGGTGTTTGGAGGGGTTCAGAGAGGTAAAGAGTAGTTTGGAATGGTTTGGATTGGTTAGGAGAGGTTTAGAGTGTTTACATCGCTTTTGATTGATTATGAGAGATTTTGGAGGGCAGTCGAGTGGTTCTGGTGGTTTCGAGATGTTTAGAAGGGTTTGGATGGTTTTCGATGTGTTTAAGGTATTTGGAGAAATTTGAATTAGTTAGGTGGGTTTTAGATGGGATTAAATTGGGAAGAGGTGTTTAGAGGAGTTTAGGCGTGTTTTAATCAATTTTAAGGGTTTTAATGGGATTCGGTGGGGAATGGAACGGTTTATGCGGGTTTAGAGATGTATTGCGGGCAATATTGTTTAGCGTCGTTTAGACGGCTTTAGGGTGAGATAGAGACGTATAAAGCTGTTTTGAGGCGTGAACAGTTGCTTAGAATCGTGTAAAGCGGTTTTAAGGTGTATACAACCAGAAACATAACCCTAAACCTAATCTTAACCCTAACCCTAACCCTAACCCTAACCCTAACCCAAACCCTAACCCTAACCCTAAACCTAACCCTAACCTTAACCCTAACCCTAATTCTAACCGTAACCGTAACCGTAACCCTAACCCTAACCCTAACCCTAACCCCAAACCCAACCCTAACGCTACCCCTATGACTAACACTAACCCTAACGCTAACCCTAACCCTAACCCTAACCCTAACCCTAAAACTAACCCTAAGCCTAACCCTAACCCTAACCCTAACCCTAACCCCAAACCCAACCCTAACGCTAACCCTATGCCTAACCCTAACCCTAACACTAACCCTAACCCTAACCCTAACCCTAACCCTAAGCCTAACCCTAACCCTAACCCTAACCCTAACGCTAACCCTAACCCTCACGCTCACCCTAACCCTAACCCTAACCGTAGCCTATAACCCTAACCCTAACCCTAACCCCAAAACCAACCCTAACGCTAACCCTATCCCTAACCCTAACCGGTACCCCAACGCTAACCCTAACCCTAACCCTAGGTTTAGATGCATATCGATGTGTTTCGACGAGCTGTTTAGGGAGCTTTAGGGTTTTGAAGTGTTTGGAGTGGTTTCATACGATGTAAAGCTGTTTGGTGTGGTTTAAACGCTGGATGGATTTAGAAGGTGTTTGGAGGGGTTCAGTGAGGTAAACAGTAGTTTGGAATGGTTTGGATTGGTTAGGAGAGGTTTAGAGTGTTTCCATCGCTTTTGATTGATTATGAGAGATTTTGGAGGGCAGTCGAGTGGTTCTGGTGGTTTCGAGATGTTTAGAAGGGTTTGGATGCTTTTCGAAGTGTTTAAGGAATTTGGAGAGGTTTGAATTAGTTAGGTGGGTTTTAGATGGGATTAGATTGGGAAGAGGTGTTTAGGGGAGTTTAGGGGTGTTTTAATCAATTTTAAGGGTTTTAATGGGATTCGGTGGGGATTGGAACGGTTTATGCGGGTTTAGAGATGTTTTGCCGGCAATATTGTTTAGCGTCGTTTAGACGGCTTTAGGGTGGGATAGAGACGTATAAAGCTGTTTTGAAGCGTGAACAGTTGCTTAGAATCGTGTAAAGCGGTTTTAAGGTGTATACAACCAGAAACATAACCCTAAACCTAATCTTAACCCTAACCCTAACCCTAACCCTAACCCTAACCCTAACCCTAACCCTAACCCTAACCCTAACCGTAACCCTAACCCTAACCCTAACCCTA
>OY740820.1:5200000-5205000 GCA_963514005.1 Raja brachyura
AGATGCATATCGATGTGTTTCGACGAGCTGTTTAGGGAGCTTTAGGGTTTAGAAGTGTTTGGAGTGGTTTCATACGATGTAAAGCTGTTTGGTGTGGCTTAAACGCTGGATGGATCTAGAAGGTGTTTGGAGGGGTTCAGAGAGGTAAAGAGTAGTTTGGAATGGTTTGGATTGGTTAGGAGAGGTTTAGAGTGTTTACATCGCTTTTGATTGATTATGAGAGATTTTGGAGGGCAGTCGAGTGGTTCTGGTGGTTTCGAGATGTTTAGAAGGGTTTGGATGGTTTTCGACGTGTTTAAGGAATTTGGAGAAATTTGAATTAGTTAGGTGGGTTTTAGATGGGATTAGATTGGGAAGAGGTGTTTAGAGGAGTTTAGACGTGTTTTAATCAATTTTAAGGGTTTTAATGGGATTCGGTGGGGAATGGAACGGTTTATGCGGGTTTAGAGATGTTTTGCCGGCAATATTGTTTAGCGTCGTTTAGACGGCTTTAGCGTGGGATAGAGACGTATAAAGCTGTTTTGAGGCGTGAACAGTTGCTTAGAATCGTGTAAAGCGGTTTTAAGGTGTATACAACCAGAAACATAACCCTAAACCTAATCTTAACCCTAACCCTAACCCTAACCCTAACCCTAACCCTAACCCTAACTCTAAACCTAACCCTAACCCTAACCCTAACCCTAAACCTAACCCTAACCTTAACCCGAACCCTAACCCTAACCCTAACCGTAACCCTAACCCTAACCCTAACCCTAACCCTAACCCCAAACCCAACCCTAACGCTAACCCTATGCCTAACCCTAACCCTAACACTAACCCTAACCCTAACCCTAACCATAACCCTAACACTAACCCTAAGCCTAACCCTAACCCTAACCCTAACGCTAACCCTAACCCTCACGCTCACCCTAACCCTAACCCTACCCGTAACCCATAACCCTAACCCTAACCCCAACACCAACCCTAACGCTAACCCTATCCCTAACCCTAACCGGTACCCCACGCTAACCCTAACCCTAACCCTAGATTTAGATGCATATCGATGTGTTTCGACGAGCTGTTTAGGGAGCTTTAGGGTTTAGAAGTGTTTGGAGTGGTTTCATACGATGTAAAGCTGTTTGGTGTGGTTTAAACGCTGGATGGATTTAGAAGGTGTTTGGAGGGGTTCAGAGAGGTAAAGAGTAGTTTGGAATGGTTTGGATTGGTTAAGAGTGGTTTAGAGTGTTTCCATCGCTTTTGATTGATTATGAGAGATTTTGGAGGGCAGTCGAGTGGTTCTGGTGGTTTCGAGATGTTTAGAAGGGTTTGGATGCTTTTCGACGTGTTTAAGGAATTTGGAGAGGTTTGAATTAGTTAGGTGGGTTTTAGATGGGATTAGATTGGGAAGAGGTGTTTAGGGGAGTTTAGGGGTGTTTTAATCAATTTTAAGGGTATTAATGGGATTCGGTGGGGATTGGAACGGTTTATGGGGGTTTAGAGATGTTTTGCCGGCAATATTGTTTAGCGTCGTTTAGACGGCTTTAGGGTGGGATAGAGACGTATAAAGCTGTTTTGAAGCGTGAACAGTTGCTTAGAATCGTGTAAAGCGGTTTTAAGGTGTATACAACCAGAAACATAACCCTAAACCTAATCTTAACCCTAACCCTAACCCTAACCCTAACCCTAACCTTAACCCTAACCCTAACCCTAACCGTAACCCTAACCCTAACCCTAACCCTAACCCCAAACCCAACCCTAACGCTAACCCTATGCCTAACCCTAACCCTAACACTAACCCTAACCCTAACCCTAACCCTAACACTAACCCTAAGTCTAACCCTAACCCTAACCCTAACCCTAACCCTAAACCTAACCCTAACCCTAACCCTAACCCTAACCTCAAACCCAACCCTAACGCTAACCCTATGCGTAACCCTAACCCTAACACTAACCCTAACCCTAACCCTAACCCTAAGCCTAACCCTAACCCTAACCCTAACGCTAACCCTAACCCTAACGCTAACCCTAACCCTCACGCTCACCCTAATCCTAACCCTAACCGTAGCCCATAACCCTAACCCTAACCCTAACCCCAACACCAACCCTAACGCTAACCCTATCCCTAACCCTAACCGGTACCCCAACGCTAACCCTAACCCTAACCCTAGGTTTAGATGCATATCGATGTGTTTCGACGAGCTGTTTAGGGAGCTTTAGGGTTTAGAAGTGTTTGGAGTGGTTTCATACGATGTAAAGCTGTTTGGTGTGGTTTAAACGCTGGATGGATTTAGAAGGTGTTTGGAGGGGTTCAGAGAGGTAAAGAGTAGTTTGGAATGGTTTGGATTGGTTAGGAGAGGTTTAGAGTGTTTACATCGCTTTTGATTGATTATGAGAGATTTTGGAGGGCAGTCGAGTGGTTCTGGTGGTTTCGAGATGTTTAGAAGGGTTTGGATGGTTTTCGATGTGTTTAAGGAATTTGGAGAAATTTGAATTAGTTAGGTGGGTTTTAGATGGGATTAAATTGGGAAGAGGTGTTTAGAGGAGTTTAGGCGTGTTTTAATCAATTTTAAGGGTTTTAATGGGATTCGGTGGGGAATGGAACGGTTTATGCGGGTTCAGAGATGTTTTGCGGGCAATATTGTTTAGCGTCGTTTAGACGGCTTTAGGGTGAGATAGAGACGTATGAAGCTGTTTTGAGGCGTGAACAGTTGCTTAGAATCGTGTAAAGCGGTTTTAAGGTGTATACAACCAGAAACATAACCCTAAACCTAATCTTAACCCTAACCCTAACCCTAACCCTAACCCTAACCCAAACCCTAACCCTAACCCTAAACCTAACCCTAACCTTAACCCTAACCCTAATTCTAACCGTAACCGTAACCGTAACCCTAACCCTAACCCTAACCCTAACCCCAAACCCAACCCTAACGCTACCCCTATGACTAACACTAACCCTAACGCTAACCCTAACCCTAAACCTAACCCTAACCCTAACACTAACCCTAAGCCTAACCCTAACCCTAACCCTAACCCTAACCCCAAACCCAACCCTAACGCTAACCCTATGCCTAACCCTAACCCTAACACTAACCCTAACCCTAACCCTAACCCTAAGCCTAACCCTAACCCTAACCCTAACCCTAACCCTAACGCTAACCCTAACCCTCACGCTCACCCTAACCCTAACCCTAACCGTAGCCTATAACCCTAACCCTAACCCTAACCCCAAAACCAACCCTAACGCTAACCCTATCCCTAACCCTAACCGGTACCCCAACGCTAACCCTAACCCTAACCCTAGGTTTAGATGCATATCGATGTGTTTCGACGAGCTGTTTAGGGAGCTTTAGGGTTTTGAAGTGTTTGGAGTGGTTTCATACGATGTAAAGCTGTTTGGTGTGGTTTAAACGCTGGATGGATTTAGCAGGTGTTTGGAGGGGTTCAGTGAGGTAAACAGTAGTTTGGAATAGTTTGGATTGGTTAGGAGAGGTTTAGAGTGTTTCCATCGCTTTTGATTGATTATGAGAGATTTTGGAGGGCAGTCGAGTGGTTCTGGTGGTTTCGAGATGTTTAGAAGGGTTTGGATGCTTTTCGACGTGTTTAAGGAATTTGGAGAGGTTTGAATTAGTTAGGTGGGTTTTAGATGGGATTAGATTGGGAAGAGGTGTTTAGGGGAGTTTAGGGGTGTTTTAATCAATTTTAAGGGTTTTAATGGGATTCGGTGGGGATTGGAACGGTTTATGCGGGTTTAGAGATGTTTTGCCGGCAATATTGTTTAGCGTCGTTTAGACGGCTTTAGGGTGGGATAGAGACGTATAAAGCTGTTTTGAAGCGTGAACAGTTGCTTAGAATCGTGTAAAGCGGTTTTAAGGTGTATACAACCAGAATCATAACCCTAAACCTAATCTTAACCCTACACCTAACCCTAACCCTAACCCTAACCGTAACCCTAACCCTAACCCTAACCCTAACCACAAACCCAACCCTAACCCTAACCCTAACCCTAACTCTAAACCTAACCCTAACCCTAACCCTAACCCTAAACCTAACCCTAACCTTAACCCTAACCCTAACCCTAACCCTAACCGTAACCCTAACCCTAACCCTAACCCTAACCCTAACCCCAAACCCAACCCTAACGCTAACCCTATGCCTAACCCTAACCCTAACACTAACCCTAACCCTAACCCTAACCATAACCCTAACACTAACCCTAAGCCTAACCCTAACCCTAACCCTAACGCTAACCCTAACCCTCACGCTCACCCTAACCCTAACCCTAACCGTAACCCATAACCCTAACCCTAACCCCAACACCAACCCCAACGCTAACCCTATCCCTAACCCTAACCGGTACCCCAACGCTAACCCTATCCCTAACCCTAACCGGTACCCCAACGCTAACCCTAACCCTAACCCTAGATTTAGATGCATATCGATGTGTTTCGACGAGCTGTTTAGGGAGCTTTAGGGTTTAGAAGTGTTTGGAGTGGTTTCATACGATGTAAAGCTGTTTGGTGTGGTTTAAACGCTGGATGGATTTAGAAGGTGTTTGGAGGGGTTCAGAGAGGTAAAGAGTAGTTTGGAATGGTTTGGATTGGTTAGGAGAGGTTTAGAGTTTTTCCATCGCTTTTGATTGATTATGAGAGATTTTGGAGGGCAGTCGAGTGGTTCTGGTGGTTTCGAGATGTTTAGAAGGGTTTGGATGCTTTTCGACGTGTTTAAGGAATTTGGAGAGGTTTGAATTAGTTAGGTGGGTTTTAGATGGGATTAGATTGGGAAGGGGTGTTTAGAGGAGTTTAGGCGTGTTTTAATCAATTTTAAGGGTTTTAATGGGATTCGGTGGGGATTGGAACGGTTTATGCGGGTTTAGAGATGTTTTGCCGGCAATATTGTTTAGCGTCGTTTAGACGGCTTTAGGGTGGGATAGAGACGTATAAAGCTGTTTTGAAGCGTGAACAGTTGCTTAGAATCGTGTAAAGCGGTTTTAAGGTGTATACAACCAGAAACATAACCCTAAA
>OY740820.1:5212500-5232500 GCA_963514005.1 Raja brachyura
TACACACCACGAGCCACCACCCAAAACATACCTTCAGGGGTATCGTTAAGTCACAACTGACCCGCTTCCACCGTATATGTACCAGGGAGGAGGACTTCAACCAGGCCACAAGCACCCTCTTCACCGCCCTCAGACAGAGGGGTTACTGCAAACGGAAATTAAGACACATCAAGTCAGATTTTCTAAAAAGCATACAAGCGCCCAGACCTAGACCAGGGACAACATTGAACTTACCACTAATAACAAGATATGCCAACATGGCTGTCCAGGCCCACAAAATAGTCAAGGGCCGTTTTGAACAATTCCAAAGGGGATTTGCCACACTAAAGGGGTACAAGGTAATGTCAGCATTCAAGAGGGCTAAAAATCTGAAGGACATCCTGGTCAGTACAAGTCTACACACAAGCCCAGACTGTGGGCAGAGACGGTGTGGAGCCTGCACCCACTTAGTAATAGCCAAGAATATAGAGAACAGTATAACGGGGAAGAGAGGCCAGATAGCACAGAGAATAACCTGTGAGCAAAAGAATGTGGTGTATGCAATTAGATGTAAAGAGTGTAACTTGCTGTACATAGGCGAAACAGGTAACAGCATCAGAGTCAGACTGACAGGACACCTCAGCAACATCACAAGGGGGGACCAATCCACACCCATTAGCAGACGCTTCCAGCAACATGGGATCCAGTCCCTAGAGATCATGGGCCTGGAAACAAACATAAATTGGACAACAGGGAGACGGAAGCGAGCAGAGAGGCTATGGATAGAAGCGCTACAGACAAAAGAGCCCGATGGCCTAAATCTAGCATAAACTCAAACCTAGGGCGGATCCTAACTGACTCCTACAAATCTATGGAAGGGCAAGTGTAAGGCAAATAGATTTGGACAAGGGTGATGAAACCGTGGGCCAAGTACCAAGTGACAGTACATAGTGAAAAGCAATCCCCAGGGGGAGATCAACAAGCACCAGAGGGCTTTTGTCCTACTGTCCGATAAATCACAACCTAACCTTTTCAGTGACACGGGCTTCATCACTCAGGCAAATCAAAACTGCAGAAGGAGCAGGCCACAGAAAAGATTCAAATGGAGTCAGGAGGGTGAAACCCAAACCAAAGGGTGGGGAGATGATGGAGTATAACAGTACCAACCTAGAGAGTGGACTCGAATAAGCATAGGATTGAAGTGAGGGACACTCTAAAACCAGGTTAGGGAGACAGGGCGAACCAGAAAGGGAGCCAAATGACTACATACAGACCAAGAAACACATTCCCACTATTCCCACCTGCCAGTTTAAAGTAGTCGCAGACCATGTCCACTGGACAGAACCCACAGCCCGAGCCATAATCAGAGAATGGATGAAGCATTTAAACTGTTAGGGACACCATGCCAAGAGAGGCAGGCCCCACAATTAGGGAAAACAATCATCAACCTTTCTAAGACATTCTCCCTTACAGAAACCCAAGAGAGGGTACTGAACAGAGGCCTCACCTTCGTCCCTACTCCCAAATCCCACAAGGAACAAGTGCAGGGTGACCTACACAGATTTTATCGATCCATTAAGTTAATACACCATTTCAGTGGCGCAGAACCTGGCGAAATTATACCCTTTAGGCCACTCACAGGATGGACCCCAGACGACGAGGATGTCCCTAGAGAGATAACAGAATTTATAACAGAGACAGCATCAGTCATTGGGGATATGCCCACAACGAAGGATAAGTCTAACCTCACCAGAAAAGAGAGGCAGGCCTTGATGGAGCTGAGGGACAACAATGAGATAGTGATCAAACCAGCAGACAAGGGGAGCAGCATGGACAGACAACAGTACCTCTTCGAGGCACATAGACAACTGAACAAGATAGAACACTACACTAAGTTAGATGAGCCCATATATAAAGAAACACAAAAGGAAATAGGGGACATTTTGGAAGAGCTTAAGACATCAGGATACATCCTAGAGAAACAAGTAGAATACCTTACAGGGCCACAACCGAGGGCGAGGAAGTTCTACATGCTCCCAAAGATACGCAAAAACCCAGACACATGGACAGTGCCTGGAGAAATACCGCCAGGTAGGCCCATAGTGTCAGACTGTAGTAGCGAATCCTATGGGGTAGCAGAATACATTGACCACTACCTTAACCCACTGGCACAACAACACCCCAGCTACATCAAAGACACCTACCACTTCACCCGAATAGTTAACTCCCTCAGCATACCGCCCAACGCAATACTCTTCACCATGGATGTGGAAAGCCTGTACACAAACATAGAGACAGACAGGGGGATACAGGCGGTCAAAAACATCCTACAGAGAAATCCTGACCCAGAGAGACCAGACGAGGCCCTAGTTAAACTACTTGATCTGGGTTTGACCAAGAATGACTTTGAATTTAACGGGGAGTTCTATTTACAAGTCAAAGGGACAGCAATGGGGAAGAAGTTTGCCCCAGCGTATGCCAACATATACATGGCAGAATGGGAGGAGACAGTTTTCCACAAATGTCCCAAACGTCCAATGTGCTACTATAGATTCCTCGATGACATTTGGGGAGTGTGGACACACTCAGAAGGGGAATTAGAGGAGTTTATTAACATACTCAATGCCCACCACCCTTCCATCAAGGTAAAGGCCATGACTAGCCAGGAGAGGGTGGACTTCCTCGACACCACTGTCTTTAAACTACCATCATTAGATAATCAGGACCATAAACTAGCGACCAAAGTATTTTTCAAACCCACAGACACCCACACCCTCCTACACACCACGAGCCACCACCCAAAACATACCTTCAGGGGTATCGTTAAGTCACAACTGACCCGCTTCCACCGTATATGTGCCAGGGAGGAGGACTTCAACCAGGCCACAAGCACCCTCTTCACCGCCCTCAGACAGAGGGGTTACTGCAAACGGAAATTAAGACACATCAAGTCAGATTTTCTAAAAAGCATACAAGCGCCCAGACCTAGACCAGGGACAACATTGAACTTACCACTAATAACAAGATATGCCAACATGGCTGTCCAGGCCCACAAAATAGTCAAGGGCCGTTTTGAACAATTCCAAAGGGGATTTGCCACACTAAAGGGGTACAAGGTAATGTCAGCATTCAAGAGGGCTAAAAATCTGAAGGACATCCTGGTCAGTACAAGTCTACACACAAGCCCAGACTGTGGGCAGAGACGGTGTGGAGCCTGCACCCACTTAGTAATAGCCAAGAATATAGAGAACAGTATAACGGGGAAGAGAGGCCAGATAGCACAGAGAATAACCTGTGAGCAAAAGAATGTGGTGTATGCAATTAGATGTAAAGAGTGTAACTTGCTGTACATAGGCGAAACAGGTAACAGCATCAGAGTCAGACTGACAGGACACCTCAGCAACATCACAAGGGGGGACCAATCCACACCCATTAGCAGACACTTCCAGCAACATGGGATCCAGTCCCTAGAGATCATGGGCCTGGAAACAAACATAAATTGGACAACAGGGAGACGGAAGCGAGCAGAGAGGCTATGGATAGAAGCGCTACAGACAAAAGAGCCCGATGGCCTAAATCTAGCATAAACTCAAACCTAGGGCGGATCCTAACTGACTCCTACAAATCTATGGAAGGGCAAGTGTAAGGCAAATAGATTTGGACAAGGGTGATGAAACCGTGGGCCAAGTACCAAGTGACAGTACATAGTGAAAAGCAATCCCCAGGGGGAGATCAACAAGCACCAGAGGGCTTTTGTCCTACTGTCCGATAAATCACAACCTAACCTTTTCAGTGACACGGGCTTCATCACTCAGGCAAATCAAAACTGCAGAAGGAGCAGGCCACAGAAAAGATTCAAATGGAGTCAGGAGGGTGAAACCCAAACCAAAGGGTGGGGAGATGATGGAGTATAACAGTACCAACCTAGAGAGTGGACTCGAATAAGCATAGGATTGAAGTGAGGGACACTCTAAAACCAGGTTAGGGAGACAGGGCGAACCAGAAAGGGAGCCAAATGACTACATACAGACCAAGAAACACATTCCCACTATTCCCACCTGCCAGTTTAAAGTAGTCGCAGACCATGTCCACTGGACAGAACCCACAGCCCGAGCCATAATCAGAGAATGGATGAAGCATTTAAACTGTTAGGGACACCATGCCAAGAGAGGCAGGCCCCACAATTAGGGAAAACAATCATCAACCTTTCTAAGACATTCTCCCTTACAGAAACCCAAGAGAGGGTACTGAACAGAGGCCTCACCTTCGTCCCTACTCCCAAATCCCACAAGGAACAAGTGCAGGGTGACCTACACAGATTTTATCGATCCATTAAGTTAATACACCATTTCAGTGGCGCAGAACCTGGCGAAATTATACCCTTTAGGCCACTCACAGGATGGACCCCAGACGACGAGGATGTCCCTAGAGAGATAACAGAATTTATAACAGAGACAGCATCAGTCATTGGGGATATGCCCACAACGAAGGATAAGTCTAACCTCACCAGAAAAGAGAGGCAGGCCTTGATGGAGCTGAGGGACAACAATGAGATAGTGATCAAACCAGCAGACAAGGGGAGCAGCATGGACAGACAACAGTACCTCTTCGAGGCACATAGACAACTGAACAAGATAGAACACTACACTAAGTTAGATGAGCCCATATATAAAGAAACACAAAAGGAAATAGGGGACATTTTGGAAGAGCTTAAGACATCAGGATACATCCTAGAGAAACAAGTAGAATACCTTACAGGGCCACAACCGAGGGCGAGGAAGTTCTACATGCTCCCAAAGATACACAAAAACCCAGACACATGGACAGTGCCTGGAGAAATACCGCCAGGTAGGCCCATAGTGTCAGACTGTAGTAGCGAATCCTATGGGGTAGCAGAATACATTGACCACTACCTTAACCCACTGGCACAACAACACCCCAGCTACATCAAAGACACCTACCACTTCACCCGAATAGTTAACTCCCTCAGCATACCGCCCAGCGCAATACTCTTCACCATGGATGTGGAAAGCCTGTACACAAACATAGAGACAGACAGGGGGATACAGGCGGTCAAAAACATCCTACAGAGAAATCCTGACCCAGAGAGACCAGACGAGGCCCTAGTTAAACTACTTGATCTGGGTTTGACCAAGAATGACTTTGAATTTAACGGGGAGTTCTATTTACAAGTCAAAGGGACAGCAATGGGGAAGAAGTTTGCCCCAGCGTATGCCAACATATACATGGCAGAATGGGAGGAGACAGTTTTCCACAAATGTCCCAAACGTCCAATGTGCTACTATAGATTCCTCGATGACATTTGGGGAGTGTGGACACACTCAGAAGGGGAATTAGAGGAGTTTATTAACATACTCAATGCCCACCACCCTTCCATCAAGGTAAAGGCCATGACTAGCCAGGAGAGGGTGGACTTCCTCGACACCACTGTCTTTAAACTACCATCATTAGATAATCAGGACCATAAACTAGCGACCAAAGTATTTTTCAAACCCACAGACACCCACACCCTCCTACACACCACGAGCCACCACCCAAAACATACCTTCAGGGGTATCGTTAAGTCACAACTGACCCGCTTCCACCGTATATGTATCAGGGAGGAGGACTTCAACCAGGCCACAAGCACCCTCTTCACCGCCCTCAGACAGAGGGGTTACTGCAAACGGAAATTAAGACACATCAAGTCAGATTTTCTAAAAAGCATACAAGCGCCCAGACCTGGACCAGGGACAACATTGAACTTACCACTAATAACAAGATATGCCAACATGGCTGTCCAGGCCCACAAAATAGTCAAGGGCCGTTTTGAACAATTCCAAAGGGGATTTGCCACACTAAAGGGGTACAAGGTAATGTCAGCATTCAAGAGGGCTAAAAATCTGAAGGACATCCTGGTCAGTACAAGTCTACACACAAGCCCAGACTGTGGGCAGAGACGGTGTGGAGCCTGCACCCACTTAGTAATAGCCAAGAATATAGAGAACAGTATAACGGGGAAGAGAGGCCAGATAGCACAGAGAATAACCTGTGAGCAAAAGAATGTGGTGTATGCAATTAGATGTAAAGAGTGTAACTTGCTGTACATAGGCGAAACAGGTAACAGCATCAGAGTCAGACTGACAGGACACCTCAGCAACATCACAAGGGGGGACCAATCCACACCCATTAGCAGACACTTCCAGCAACATGGGATCCAGTCCCTAGAGATCATGGGCCTGGAAACAAACATAAATTGGACAACAGGGAGACGGAAGCGAGCAGAGAGGCTATGGATAGAAGCGCTACAGACAAAAGAGCCCGATGGCCTAAATCTAGCATAAACTCAAACCTAGGGCGGATCCTAACTGACTCCTACAAATCTATGGAAGGGCAAGTGTAAGGCAAATAGATTTGGACAAGGGTGATGAAACCGTGGGCCAAGTACCAAGTGACAGTACATAGTGAAAAGCAATCCCCAGGGGGAGATCAACAAGCACCAGAGGGCTTTTGTCCTACTGTCCGATAAATCACAACCTAACCTTTTCAGTGACACGGGCTTCATCACTCAGGCAAATCAAAACTGCAGAAGGAGCAGGCCACAGAAAAGATTCAAATGGAGTCAGGAGGGTGAAACCCAAACCAAAGGGTGGGGAGATGATGGAGTATAACAGTACCAACCTAGAGAGTGGACTCGAATAAGCATAGGATTGAAGTGAGGGACACTCTAAAACCAGGTTAGGGAGACAGGGCGAACCAGAAAGGGAGCCAAATGACTACATACAGACCAAGAAACACATTCCCACTATTCCCACCTGCCAGTTTAAAGTAGTCGCAGACCATGTCCACTGGACAGAACCCACAGCCCGAGCCATAATCAGAGAATGGATGAAGCATTTAAACTGTTAGGGACACCATGCCAAGAGAGGCAGGCCCCACAATTAGGGAAAACAATCATCAACCTTTCTAAGACATTCTCCCTTACAGAAACCCAAGAGAGGGTACTGAACAGAGGCCTCACCTTCGTCCCTACTCCCAAATCCCACAAGGAACAAGTGCAGGGTGACCTACACAGATTTTATCGATCCATTAAGTTAATACACCATTTCAGTGGCGCAGAACCTGGCGAAATTATACCCTTTAGGCCACTCACAGGATGGACCCCAGACGACGAGGATGTCCCTAGAGAGATAACAGAATTTATAACAGAGACAGCATCAGTCATTGGGGATATGCCCACAACGAAGGATAAGTCTAACCTCACCAGAAAAGAGAGGCAGGCCTTGATGGAGCTGAGGGACAACAATGAGATAGTGATCAAACCAGCAGACAAGGGGAGCAGCATGGACAGACAACAGTACCTCTTCGAGGCACATAGACAACTGAACAAGATAGAACACTACACTAAGTTAGATGAGCCCATATATAAAGAAACACAAAAGGAAATAGGGGACATTTTGGAAGAGCTTAAGACATCAGGATACATCCTAGAGAAACAAGTAGAATACCTTACAGGGCCACAACCGAGGGCGAGGAAGTTCTACATGCTCCCAAAGATACACAAAAACCCAGACACATGGACAGTGCCTGGAGAAATACCGCCAGGTAGGCCCATAGTGTCAGACTGTAGTAGCGAATCCTATGGGGTAGCAGAATACATTGACCACTACCTTAACCCACTGGCACAACAACACCCCAGCTACATCAAAGACACCTACCACTTCACCCGAATAGTTAACTCCCTCAGCATACCGCCCAGCGCAATACTCTTCACCATGGATGTGGAAAGCCTGTACACAAACATAGAGACAGACAGGGGGATACAGGCGGTCAAAAACATCCTACAGAGAAATCCTGACCCAGAGAGACCAGACGAGGCCCTAGTTAAACTACTTGATCTGGGTTTGACCAAGAATGACTTTGAATTTAACGGGGAGTTCTATTTACAAGTCAAAGGGACAGCAATGGGGAAGAAGTTTGCCCCAGCGTATGCCAACATATACATGGCAGAATGGGAGGAGACAGTTTTCCACAAATGTCCCAAACGTCCAATGTGCTACTATAGATTCCTCGATGACATTTGGGGAGTGTGGACACACTCAGAAGGGGAATTAGAGGAGTTTATTAACATACTCAATGCCCACCACCCTTCCATCAAGGTAAAGGCCATGACTAGCCAGGAGAGGGTGGACTTCCTCGACACCACTGTCTTTAAACTACCATCATTAGATAATCAGGACCATAAACTAGCGACCAAAGTATTTTTCAAACCCACAGACACCCACACCCTCCTACACACCACGAGCCACCACCCAAAACATACCTTCAGGGGTATCGTTAAGTCACAACTGACCCGCTTCCACCGTATATGTACCAGGGAGGAGGACTTCAACCAGGCCACAAGCACCCTCTTCACCGCCCTCAGACAGAGGGGTTACTGCAAACGGAAATTAAGACACATCAAGTCAGATTTTCTAAAAAGCATACAAGCGCCCAGACCTAGACCAGGGACAACATTGAACTTACCACTAATAACAAGATATGCCAACATGGCTGTCCAGGCCCACAAAATAGTCAAGGGCCGTTTTGAACAATTCCAAAGGGGATTTGCCACACTAAAGGGGTACAAGGTAATGTCAGCATTCAAGAGGGCTAAAAATCTGAAGGACATCCTGGTCAGTACAAGTCTACACACAAGCCCAGACTGTGGGCAGAGACGGTGTGGAGCCTGCACCCACTTAGTAATAGCCAAGAATATAGAGAACAGTATAACGGGGAAGAGAGGCCAGATAGCACAGAGAATAACCTGTGAGCAAAAGAATGTGGTGTATGCAATTAGATGTAAAGAGTGTAACTTGCTGTACATAGGCGAAACAGGTAACAGCATCAGAGTCAGACTGACAGGACACCTCAGCAACATCACAAGGGGGGACCAATCCACACCCATTAGCAGACACTTCCAGCAACATGGGATCCAGTCCCTAGAGATCATGGGCCTGGAAACAAACATAAATTGGACAACAGGGAGACGGAAGCGAGCAGAGAGGCTATGGATAGAAGCGCTACAGACAAAAGAGCCCGATGGCCTAAATCTAGCATAAACTCAAACCTAGGGCGGATCCTAACTGACTCCTACAAATCTATGGAAGGGCAAGTGTAAGGCAAATAGATTTGGACAAGGGTGATGAAACCGTGGGCCAAGTACCAAGTGACAGTACATAGTGAAAAGCAATCCCCAGGGGGAGATCAACAAGCACCAGAGGGCTTTTGTCCTACTGTCCGATAAATCACAACCTAACCTTTTCAGTGACACGGGCTTCATCACTCAGGCAAATCAAAACTGCAGAAGGAGCAGGCCACAGAAAAGATTCAAATGGAGTCAGGAGGGTGAAACCCAAACCAAAGGGTGGGGAGATGATGGAGTATAACAGTACCAACCTAGAGAGTGGACTCGAATAAGCATAGGATTGAAGTGAGGGACACTCTAAAACCAGGTTAGGGAGACAGGGCGAACCAGAAAGGGAGCCAAATGACTACATACAGACCAAGAAACACATTCCCACTATTCCCACCTGCCAGTTTAAAGTAGTCGCAGACCATGTCCACTGGACAGAACCCACAGCCCGAGCCATAATCAGAGAATGGATGAAGCATTTAAACTGTTAGGGACACCATGCCAAGAGAGGCAGGCCCCACAATTAGGGAAAACAATCATCAACCTTTCTAAGACATTCTCCCTTACAGAAACCCAAGAGAGGGTACTGAACAGAGGCCTCACCTTCGTCCCTACTCCCAAATCCCACAAGGAACAAGTGCAGGGTGACCTACACAGATTTTATCGATCCATTAAGTTAATACACCATTTCAGTGGCGCAGAACCTGGCGAAATTATACCCTTTAGGCCACTCACAGGATGGACCCCAGACGACGAGGATGTCCCTAGAGAGATAACAGAATTTATAACAGAGACAGCATCAGTCATTGGGGATATGCCCACAACGAAGGATAAGTCTAACCTCACCAGAAAAGAGAGGCAGGCCTTGATGGAGCTGAGGGACAACAATGAGATAGTGATCAAACCAGCAGACAAGGGGAGCAGCATGGACAGACAACAGTACCTCTTCGAGGCACATAGACAACTGAACAAGATAGAACACTACACTAAGTTAGATGAGCCCATATATAAAGAAACACAAAAGGAAATAGGGGACATTTTGGAAGAGCTTAAGACATCAGGATACATCCTAGAGAAACAAGTAGAATACCTTACAGGGCCACAACCGAGGGCGAGGAAGTTCTACATGCTCCCAAAGATACACAAAAACCCAGACACATGGACAGTGCCTGGAGAAATACCGCCAGGTAGGCCCATAGTGTCAGACTGTAGTAGCGAATCCTATGGGGTAGCAGAATACATTGACCACTACCTTAACCCACTGGCACAACAACACCCCAGCTACATCAAAGACACCTACCACTTCACCCGAATAGTTAACTCCCTCAGCATACCGCCCAACGCAATACTCTTCACCATGGATGTGGAAAGCCTGTACACAAACATAGAGACAGACAGGGGGATACAGGCGGTCAAAAACATCCTACAGAGAAATCCTGACCCAGAGAGACCAGACGAGGCCCTAGTTAAACTACTTGATCTGGGTTTGACCAAGAATGACTTTGAATTTAACGGGGAGTTCTATTTACAAGTCAAAGGGACAGCAATGGGGAAGAAGTTTGCCCCAGCGTATGCCAACATATACATGGCAGAATGGGAGGAGACAGTTTTCCACAAATGTCCCAAACGTCCAATGTGCTACTATAGATTCCTCGATGACATTTGGGGAGTGTGGACACACTCAGAAGGGGAATTAGAGGAGTTTATTAACATACTCAATGCCCACCACCCTTCCATCAAGGTAAAGGCCATGACTAGCCAGGAGAGGGTGGTCTTCCTCGACACCACTGTCTTTAAACTACCATCATTAGATAATCAGGACCATAAACTAGCGACCAAAGTATTTTTCAAACCCACAGACACCCACACCCTCCTACACACCACGAGCCACCACCCAAAACATACCTTCAGGGGTATCGTTAAGTCACAACTGACCCGCTTCCACCGTATATGTACCAGGGAGGAGGACTTCAACCAGGCCACAAGCACCCTCTTCACCGCCCTCAGACAGAGGGGTTACTGCAAACGGAAATTAAGACACATCAAGTCAGATTTTCTAAAAAGCATACAAGCGCCCAGACCTAGACCAGGGACAACATTGAACTTACCACTAATAACAAGATATGCCAACATGGCTGTCCAGGCCCACAAAATAGTCAAGGGCCGTTTTGAACAATTCCAAAGGGGATTTGCCACACTAAAGGGGTACAAGGTAATGTCAGCATTCAAGAGGGCTAAAAATCTGAAGGACATCCTGGTCAGTACAAGTCTACACACAAGCCCAGACTGTGGGCAGAGACGGTGTGGAGCCTGCACCCACTTAGTAATAGCCAAGAATATAGAGAACAGTATAACGGGGAAGAGAGGCCAGATAGCACAGAGAATAACCTGTGAGCAAAAGAATGTGGTGTATGCAATTAGATGTAAAGAGTGTAACTTGCTGTACATAGGCGAAACAGGTAACAGCATCAGAGTCAGACTGACAGGACACCTCAGCAACATCACAAGGGGGGACCAATCCACACCCATTAGCAGACACTTCCAGCAACATGGGATCCAGTCCCTAGAGATCATGGGCCTGGAAACAAACATAAATTGGACAACAGGGAGACGGAAGCGAGCAGAGAGGCTATGGATAGAAGCGCTACAGACAAAAGAGCCCGATGGCCTAAATCTAGCATAAACTCAAACCTAGGGCGGATCCTAACTGACTCCTACAAATCTATGGAAGGGCAAGTGTAAGGCAAATAGATTTGGACAAGGGTGATGAAACCGTGGGCCAAGTACCAAGTGACAGTACATAGTGAAAAGCAATCCCCAGGGGGAGATCAACAAGCACCAGAGGGCTTTTGTCCTACTGTCCGATAAATCACAACCTAACCTTTTCAGTGACACGGGCTTCATCACTCAGGCAAATCAAAACTGCAGAAGGAGCAGGCCACAGAAAAGATTCAAATGGAGTCAGGAGGGTGAAACCCAAACCAAAGGGTGGGGAGATGATGGAGTATAACAGTACCAACCTAGAGAGTGGACTCGAATAAGCATAGGATTGAAGTGAGGGACACTCTAAAACCAGGTTAGGGAGACAGGGCGAACCAGAAAGGGAGCCAAATGACTACATACAGACCAAGAAACACATTCCCACTATTCCCACCTGCCAGTTTAAAGTAGTCGCAGACCATGTCCACTGGACAGAACCCACAGCCCGAGCCATAATCAGAGAATGGATGAAGCATTTAAACTGTTAGGGACACCATGCCAAGAGAGGCAGGCCCCACAATTAGGGAAAACAATCATCAACCTTTCTAAGACATTCTCCCTTACAGAAACCCAAGAGAGGGTACTGAACAGAGGCCTCACCTTCGTCCCTACTCCCAAATCCCACAAGGAACAAGTGCAGGGTGACCTACACAGATTTTATCGATCCATTAAGTTAATACACCATTTCAGTGGCGCAGAACCTGGCGAAATTATACCCTTTAGGCCACTCACAGGATGGACCCCAGACGACGAGGATGTCCCTAGAGAGATAACAGAATTTATAACAGAGACAGCATCAGTCATTGGGGATATGCCCACAACGAAGGATAAGTCTAACCTCACCAGAAAAGAGAGGCAGGCCTTGATGGAGCTGAGGGACAACAATGAGATAGTGATCAAACCAGCAGACAAGGGGAGCAGCATGGACAGACAACAGTACCTCTTCGAGGCACATAGACAACTGAACAAGATAGAACACTACACTAAGTTAGATGAGCCCATATATAAAGAAACACAAAAGGAAATAGGGGACATTTTGGAAGAGCTTAAGACATCAGGATACATCCTAGAGAAACAAGTAGAATACCTTACAGGGCCACAACCGAGGGTGAGGAAGTTCTACATGCTCCCAAAGATACACAAAAACCCAGACACATGGACAGTGCCTGGAGAAATACCGCCAGGTAGGCCCATAGTATCAGACTGTAGTAGCGAATCCTATGGGGTAGCAGAATACATTGACCACTACCTTAACCCACTGGCACAACAACACCCCAGCTACATCAAAGACACCTACCACTTCACCCGAATAGTTAACTCCCTCAGCATACCGCCCAACGCAATACTCTTCACCATGGATGTGGAAAGCCTGTACACAAACATAGAGACAGACAGGGGGATACAGGCGGTCAAAAACATCCTACAGAGAAATCCTGACCCAGAGAGACCAGACGAGGCCCTAGTTAAACTACTTGATCTGGGTTTGACCAAGAATGACTTTGAATTTAACGGGGAGTTCTATTTACAAGTCAAAGGGACAGCAATGGGGAAGAAGTTTGCCCCAGCGTATGCCAACATATACATGGCAGAATGGGAGGAGACAGTTTTCCACAAATGTCCCAAACGTCCAATGTGCTACTATAGATTCCTCGATGACATTTGGGGAGTGTGGACACACTCAGAAGGGGAATTAGAGGAGTTTATTAACATACTCAATGCCCACCACCCTTCCATCAAGGTAAAGGCCATGACTAGCCAGGAGAGGGTGGTCTTCCTCGACACCACTGTCTTTAAACTACCATCATTAGATAATCAGGACCATAAACTAGCGACCAAAGTATTTTTCAAACCCACAGACACCCACACCCTCCTACACACCACGAGCCACCACCCAAAACATACCTTCAGGGGTATCGTTAAGTCACAACTGACCCGCTTCCACCGTATATGTACCAGGGAGGAGGACTTCAACCAGGCCACAAGCACCCTCTTCACCGCCCTCAGACAGAGGGGTTACTGCAAACGGAAATTAAGACACATCAAGTCAGATTTTCTAAAAAGCATACAAGCGCCCAGACCTAGACCAGGGACAACATTGAACTTACCACTAATAACAAGATATGCCAACATGGCTGTCCAGGCCCACAAAATAGTCAAGGGCCGTTTTGAACAATTCCAAAGGGGATTTGCCACACTAAAGGGGTACAAGGTAATGTCAGCATTCAAGAGGGCTAAAAATCTGAAGGACATCCTGGTCAGTACAAGTCTACACACAAGCCCAGACTGTGGGCAGAGACGGTGTGGAGCCTGCACCCACTTAGTAATAGCCAAGAATATAGAGAACAGTATAACGGGGAAGAGAGGCCAGATAGCACAGAGAATAACCTGTGAGCAAAAGAATGTGGTGTATGCAATTAGATGTAAAGAGTGTAACTTGCTGTACATAGGCGAAACAGGTAACAGCATCAGAGTCAGACTGACAGGACACCTCAGCAACATCACAAGGGGGGACCAATCCACACCCATTAGCAGACACTTCCAGCAACATGGGATCCAGTCCCTAGAGATCATGGGCCTGGAAACAAACATAAATTGGACAACAGGGAGACGGAAGCGAGCAGAGAGGCTATGGATAGAAGCGCTACAGACAAAAGAGCCCGATGGCCTAAATCTAGCATAAACTCAAACCTAGGGCGGATCCTAACTGACTCCTACAAATCTATGGAAGGGCAAGTGTAAGGCAAATAGATTTGGACAAGGGTGATGAAACCGTGGGCCAAGTACCAAGTGACAGTACATAGTGAAAAGCAATCCCCAGGGGGAGATCAACAAGCACCAGAGGGCTTTTGTCCTACTGTCCGATAAATCACAACCTAACCTTTTCAGTGACACGGGCTTCATCACTCAGGCAAATCAAAACTGCAGAAGGAGCAGGCCACAGAAAAGATTCAAATGGAGTCAGGAGGGTGAAACCCAAACCAAAGGGTGGGGAGATGATGGAGTATAACAGTACCAACCTAGAGAGTGGACTCGAATAAGCATAGGATTGAAGTGAGGGACACTCTAAAACCAGGTTAGGGAGACAGGGCGAACCAGAAAGGGAGCCAAATGACTACATACAGACCAAGAAACACATTCCCACTATTCCCACCTGCCAGTTTAAAGTAGTCGCAGACCATGTCCACTGGACAGAACCCACAGCCCGAGCCATAATCAGAGAATGGATGAAGCATTTAAACTGTTAGGGACACCATGCCAAGAGAGGCAGGCCCCACAATTAGGGAAAACAATCATCAACCTTTCTAAGACATTCTCCCTTACAGAAACCCAAGAGAGGGTACTGAACAGAGGCCTCACCTTCGTCCCTACTCCCAAATCCCACAAGGAACAAGTGCAGGGTGACCTACACAGATTTTATCGATCCATTAAGTTAATACACCATTTCAGTGGCGCAGAACCTGGCGAAATTATACCCTTTAGGCCACTCACAGGATGGACCCCAGACGACGAGGATGTCCCTAGAGAGATAACAGAATTTATAACAGAGACAGCATCAGTCATTGGGGATATGCCCACAACGAAGGATAAGTCTAACCTCACCAGAAAAGAGAGGCAGGCCTTGATGGAGCTGAGGGACAACAATGAGATAGTGATCAAACCAGCAGACAAGGGGAGCAGCATGGACAGACAACAGTACCTCTTCGAGGCACATAGACAACTGAACAAGATAGAACACTACACTAAGTTAGATGAGCCCATATATAAAGAAACACAAAAGGAAATAGGGGACATTTTGGAAGAGCTTAAGACATCAGGATACATCCTAGAGAAACAAGTAGAATACCTTACAGGGCCACAACCGAGGGCGAGGAAGTTCTACATGCTCCCAAAGATACACAAAAACCCAGACACATGGACAGTGCCTGGAGAAATACCGCCAGGTAGGCCCATAGTGTCAGACTGTAGTAGCGAATCCTATGGGGTAGCAGAATACATTGACCACTACCTTAACCCACTGGCACAACAACACCCCAGCTACATCAAAGACACCTACCACTTCACCCGAATAGTTAACTCCCTCAGCATACCGCCCAACGCAATACTCTTCACCATGGATGTGGAAAGCCTGTACACAAACATAGAGACAGACAGGGGGATACAGGCGGTCAAAAACATCCTACAGAGAAATCCTGACCCAGAGAGACCAGACGAGGCCCTAGTTAAACTACTTGATCTGGGTTTGACCAAGAATGACTTTGAATTTAACGGGGAGTTCTATTTACAAGTCAAAGGGACAGCAATGGGGAAGAAGTTTGCCCCAGCGTATGCCAACATATACATGGCAGAATGGGAGGAGACAGTTTTCCACAAATGTCCCAAACGTCCAATGTGCTACTATAGATTCCTCGATGACATTTGGGGAGTGTGGACACACTCAGAAGGGGAATTAGAGGAGTTTATTAACATACTCAATGCCCACCACCCTTCCATCAAGGTAAAGGCCATGACTAGCCAGGAGAGGGTGGACTTCCTCGACACCACTGTCTTTAAACTACCATCATTAGATAATCAGGACCATAAACTAGCGACCAAAGTATTTTTCAAACCCACAGACACCCACACCCTCCTACACACCACGAGCCACCACCCAAAACATACCTTCAGGGGTATCGTTAAGTCACAACTGACCCGCTTCCACCGTATATGTATCAGGGAGGAGGACTTCAACCAGGCCACAAGCACCCTCTTCACCGCCCTCAGACAGAGGGGTTACTGCAAACGGAAATTAAGACACATCAAGTCAGATTTTCTAAAAAGCATACAAGCGCCCAGACCTAGACCAGGGACAACATTGAACTTACCACTAATAACAAGATATGCCAACATGGCTGTCCAGGCCCACAAAATAGTCAAGGGCCGTTTTGAACAATTCCAAAGGGGATTTGCCACACTAAAGGGGTACAAGGTAATGTCAGCATTCAAGAGGGCTAAAAATCTGAAGGACATCCTGGTCAGTACAAGTCTACACACAAGCCCAGACTGTGGGCAGAGACGGTGTGGAGCCTGCACCCACTTAGTAATAGCCAAGAATATAGAGAACAGTATAACGGGGAAGAGAGGCCAGATAGCACAGAGAATAACCTGTGAGCAAAAGAATGTGGTGTATGCAATTAGATGTAAAGAGTGTAACTTGCTGTACATAGGCGAAACAGGTAACAGCATCAGAGTCAGACTGACAGGACACCTCAGCAACATCACAAGGGGGGACCAATCCACACCCATTAGCAGACACTTCCAGCAACATGGGATCCAGTCCCTAGAGATCATGGGCCTGGAAACAAACATAAATTGGACAACAGGGAGACGGAAGCGAGCAGAGAGGCTATGGATAGAAGCGCTACAGACAAAAGAGCCCGATGGCCTAAATCTAGCATAAACTCAAACCTAGGGCGGATCCTAACTGACTCCTACAAATCTATGGAAGGGCAAGTGTAAGGCAAATAGATTTGGACAAGGGTGATGAAACCGTGAGCCAAGTACCAAGTGACAGTACATGGTGAAAAGCAATCCCCAGGGGGAGATCAACAAGCACCAGAGGGCTTTTGTCCTACTGTCCGATAAATCACAACCTAACCTTTTCAGTGACACGGGCTTCATCACTCAGGCAAATCAAAACTGCAGAAGGAGCAGGCCACAGAAAAGATTCAAATGGAGTCAGGAGGGTGAAACCCAAACCAAAGGGTGGGGAGATGATGGAGTATAACAGTACCAACCTAGAGAGTGGACTCGAATAAGCATAGGATTGAAGTGAGGGACACTCTAAAACCAGGTTAGGGAGACAGGGCGAACCAGAAAGGGAGCCAAATGACTACATACAGACCAAGAAACACATTCCCACTATTCCCACCTGCCAGTTTAAAGTAGTCGCAGACCATGTCCACTGGACAGAACCCACAGCCCGAGCCATAATCAGAGAATGGATGAAGCATTTAAACTGTTAGGGACACCATGCCAAGAGAGGCAGGCCCCACAATTAGGGAAAACAATCATCAACCTTTCTAAGACATTCTCCCTTACAGAAACCCAAGAGAGGGTACTGAACAGAGGCCTCACCTTCGTCCCTACTCCCAAATCCCACAAGGAACAAGTGCAGGGTGACCTACACAGATTTTATCGATCCATTAAGTTAATACACCATTTCAGTGGCGCAGAACCTGGCGAAATTATACCCTTTAGGCCACTCACAGGATGGACCCCAGACGACGAGGATGTCCCTAGAGAGATAACAGAATTTATAACAGAGACAGCATCAGTCATTGGGGATATGCCCACAACGAAGGATAAGTCTAACCTCACCAGAAAAGAGAGGCAGGCCTTGATGGAGCTGAGGGACAACAATGAGATAGTGATCAAACCAGCAGACAAGGGGAGCAGCATGGACAGACAACAGTACCTCTTCGAGGCACATAGACAACTGAACAAGATAGAACACTACACTAAGTTAGATGAGCCCATATATAAAGAAACACAAAAGGAAATAGGGGACATTTTGGAAGAGCTTAAGACATCAGGATACATCCTAGAGAAACAAGTAGAATACCTTACAGGGCCACAACCGAGGGCGAGGAAGTTCTACATGCTCCCAAAGATACACAAAAACCCAGACACATGGACAGTGCCTGGAGAAATACCGCCAGGTAGGCCCATAGTGTCAGACTGTAGTAGCGAATCCTATGGGGTAGCAGAATACATTGACCACTACCTTAACCCACTGGCACAACAACACCCCAGCTACATCAAAGACACCTACCACTTCACCCGAATAGTTAACTCCCTCAGCATACCGCCCAGCGCAATACTCTTCACCATGGATGTGGAAAGCCTGTACACAAACATAGAGACAGACAGGGGGATACAGGCGGTCAAAAACATCCTACAGAGAAATCCTGACCCAGAGAGACCAGACGAGGCCCTAGTTAAACTACTTGATCTGGGTTTGACCAAGAATGACTTTGAATTTAACGGGGAGTTCTATTTACAAGTCAAAGGGACAGCAATGGGGAAGAAGTTTGCCCCAGCGTATGCCAACATATACATGGCAGAATGGGAGGAGACAGTTTTCCACAAATGTCCCAAACGTCCAATGTGCTACTATAGATTCCTCGATGACATTTGGGGAGTGTGGACACACTCAGAAGGGGAATTAGAGGAGTTTATTAACATACTCAATGCCCACCACCCTTCCATCAAGGTAAAGGCCATGACTAGCCAGGAGAGGGTGGACTTCCTCGACACCACTGTCTTTAAACTACCATCATTAGATAATCAGGACCATAAACTAGCGACCAAAGTATTTTTCAAACCCACAGACACCCACACCCTCCTACACACCACGAGCCACCACCCAAAACATACCTTCAGGGGTATCGTTAAGTCACAACTGACCCGCTTCCACCGTATATGTATCAGGGAGGAGGACTTCAACCAGGCCACAAGCACCCTCTTCACCGCCCTCAGACAGAGGGGTTACTGCAAACGGAAATTAAGACACATCAAGTCAGATTTTCTAAAAAGCATACAAGCGCCCAGACCTGGACCAGGGACAACATTGAACTTACCACTAATAACAAGATATGCCAACATGGCTGTCCAGGCCCACAAAATAGTCAAGGGCCGTTTTGAACAATTCCAAAGGGGATTTGCCACACTAAAGGGGTACAAGGTAATGTCAGCATTCAAGAGGGCTAAAAATCTGAAGGACATCCTGGTCAGTACAAGTCTACACACAAGCCCAGACTGTGGGCAGAGACGGTGTGGAGCCTGCACCCACTTAGTAATAGCCAAGAATATAGAGAACAGTATAACGGGGAAGAGAGGCCAGATAGCACAGAGAATAACCTGTGAGCAAAAGAATGTGGTGTATGCAATTAGATGTAAAGAGTGTAACTTGCTGTACATAGGCGAAACAGGTAACAGCATCAGAGTCAGACTGACAGGACACCTCAGCAACATCACAAGGGGGGACCAATCCACACCCATTAGCAGACACTTCCAGCAACATGGGATCCAGTCCCTAGAGATCATG